>JAQGAK010001648.1:0-28644 GCA_034696945.1 Lipothrix lubbocki | reverse complement strand
AACTCAGCACAGACCTAGTGACTGAGTGACACACAAAATAAACGCTAAACTACAATGCATGATAATACATACTGACACTATTCCATCGTTCGCCAACCCGATTAATTATACACAAGGGTACAGCTATTGTATATTTGTCGATTTGTCCAACTAAACTCGTCATAATGGTCAACTCAAAACCGAAGTGAAACGTAGCAATTGCCTCCGTAGTAAGATAATAGAGTACAAATGACGCTATGTGTAGAAAGGATGTGCCTATCTATTCACTTTATCGTAAAATTATTGAATCACAGGGGGCTGGAACATAGCAAGAAGACAAATGAAATATCACATTAAAGAGACATACACCGCTTTTTGTATATATACAAAAACCATTTGTTATTAATTTGTAGAATGAAAAATATCACGGATAATCGTTTGTATACATGCTTTGAATGCTCTTGTACCATAATTTGATTCCCCAACACACACGCCTTGAAAACTGAAAATATTAAATTCGCCCACTCAATTCCTCGCCGTACTTCTTTTCGACAGAGTTTTTGCAAATGTAAGAACAGGATGTAGCAGAAATATTCGATCCTGTTGCCTGTCAGTAAAATCAAAACTGGCAGTGTTGCCTTTTTTGCCGCAAAGAATTTCAACAGTGTATTTCCTTCTGGAATGTTTAATCATGTATAACGTAGTGTTTCGATTGTAAGTGTCATGTAAATCCCACCGAAAGATTATGACTTCAAGCAGCTGCGACTTGAAGAATATTGCAACAAACACGTACAATGAAGTATAAAGGAAATGTTCAAGAAACTAACTTCACGCAGTCAACAGCATGAACTAGCAAATCCATTGTCGCTATTGATCAAGTTTTTCACATGCGTCAAGTTATTATAGAATAGCGAAAAGATGACAATTCGGACAGCCGTTTAAAATTTTATAAATCCAAAATCCTCAACCTCAGTGGCAAAGTCATTGTGAGGATGAACGGTTACTTTTATCGTCGGATCGTCATGTTAACAAATCTAATTGACAAGCGAACACATCTGTACAGTTGGTATTAAATAGCAAATAGCATTGGCAATTGGAAGAGTACAAGCACTAACATGTCGTATTTAACATATCCCACTCTGCAAAGTTATGTGTTGAAAAACTCTACTAGCCTTTCAAGTTATGCAACCAGTGCGAATGACTGCGTGTGAACAACAAGTACACATGCGATACCTGCGTTCAGTATAAACGAAGGCTGTGAAATGAAAAATAAACAATATTTTCCACTATAGTCTCATCCTGAATCTGTATATTTGCATATGACATTGTGGCCGTATATATAGTGTTTGCTCAAAAATTCTTCGTATGCTTAGCCCATATTGATCTTCGAAATGTTTCCCCTAAGATAAATACAAAAGCTATATAAGGCTTAAATCGAGTAAGTAATATAAACTACCATGAAAACATCAGACATGCCGTTCTCACTTTGTGTGACATAACGCATAAGCCTCATGTTCGCAATCAAATAAATACTCAAGATGAATGATAAATCCGCTTAGCATCAATCAAACTCTCGTCTCTTCAATAAAGATAAACTTTTAATGCGTGAATTCAACATTCGCGTCTTTCAGCCGCTTTTGTACATGGAAGCAGGTTCTTTTCAAAAGAGTCAATGCTCGTTAATGTTGACATACAGTGAGATACCGCTTACAAACTTATAGGAAAAATAGGATTAATTTTACGAGGTTAGTTAATGATACATTTGAATAGATTACGCAAGGAAAACTATTAACACGAATCTGCATAACCCTCAACGACACTGTAAAGCCCTCAGGGTACCTCGAAGTAGAGACCCAAACATTTCACTACTAAACATTAAACCAAATGTATTATATTTTCTTATTGAAATTTTTGCTAATAAAATCGGTAGTTAGGGAAGAAATATTGGAAACGCCTCATGATAAATTATACAATTAGCATCCGGTAGACAAGCCCCTGTAGCTAATTGTGCCCAGATGATTACTACTTTTAAAATGGTAACATGAATTTTAAAGAAAACCAACGATTTTTGACAGGATAAAAACATTTTATGCAAGAGGAAGTTGACGTTAGGACGATCCCTTTTTCTTCTCATCAAAACACATATTATGACAATATACCCCCAAGGATGCCACGTATGTGTATATATAGTGCAGCCTTTTAGAACATTTGCACTTGGATAATCTCGCACACACACTGTTGATTTTACGTTATTGCTTATCTAAGCAATCGCCTTTGGAAATTTGCAGGCGGGGATCATGTCCACCAGATGACTTTATACATGCTCTGAACATGTAACTCGACAAGAGGAATTCATCTTCATCCTATTTTCTACAAGCCTGTCGGTATTTACATTTACTGCGAGCACATATTCAAGCATTTGTAAACACATATAATAGCAATCCTATATGGATACATACTCAAGGATATTCCAATACATAATTTTCCACTGTCTGCATCTGCTAAATGTATAAATGGATTTCATTCAACGCCGTATTTATACTATACCAGAGATAACACTACACAGGTCTAAGTTCATTAAATACATACCTGTGTCCATCATCCAAGGCATCATCTACAACTTGTTTAGCCAAGTGTTTAAATGTATAGTGATGGTAAGCTCACTCCCAGCTGCATGATCTGTCAGATCTATTTCTATTCATCTTCCTCGTCATAGTTCTCAACATATTATTCTGCAAGCTTTATTGTGAATAGACCGCTGGATTTTTGCAAACACAAGCAGTGTGCATCCTCGTATACATTAAATAGTACATAAATATATTGTAACTTCCTAACACTTGTATTTTTGGAATCTTACAGCCCCAATATTACACTGACCATTTGCTTTATTACATGTTTTATGCTGCTTTGCTCGTGGAAAGTTAAAATATTACTGGGGGTTAATTTGACTTGGAAATTCTGTATACATGAGTGCACTACAAAAGAAAACTGGAACATTTGTAGCTTTATGCATGTATTTGCACGCTTTTGCCAAATAACTACTGTTTTATGTGCTTGTAGTATATGGAAAAGCAATTCCATCGTATTCTTCTCAGAAGTTGCAATGGAATTACATTGCACAAATCCAAGCAGCGCTCTAAGTGTATTAAAAGTCTCAACAAGTCGTGTCTAATATTAATCTTGCCTAACAAGTGAACTGAACAAAAAGGAATGGAGAGATTCATGTAAAGGATTTTCTGACCTTCAGAGTAATCACCGAGATATTACGTACCACCACATGTAGCAAACACGTACATAAGGTAGGTTTTGCTTCTACTTATAATAGCATATATGCATATATGCCGAAAGCATTACGTAAGCCTTGAATGATTCTACATGCACAGTGTGAACGTAAGCAATATAATAAGTGGATGGTCAAAAAGTAGTTGTTGTTACTGGTGCGCAAAATTCATACATACATCTCTCACAAATTAGTATACTTATACTTATATCGTTGTACTTATCACCATGCTATGATGCAGCTACAATGACAAGTCCGTGCGAATAGTTTGACGCCATTTTTGTGCAAAAAATAAGGCCCTTGTAGTTTATGATATTTTGTTCGTAGAGGAGTAATCTGCCACGTACATGCTTAGGAAACTAAATTAAAGTGAGCTCATAGGGGCACGGCATTAACTAAGAAAATCCTCAATGTAATTAAAACCGTGATGCATGATGAACCCTACGGTAATTATGCTGACATTAAATGAGATCGAAAAACAAGACGGAGCAGCACTTTGGAGTGAATGAATCCCTCTAAACAACAAATAGAAACGCTCATTGTTTTTGAAAAGCATGCAAACTATGTACATAGAACAAGTATAGCCTGATTTTATTGTAATATAATTTGATGCGAATTCTCTCCCTCCTAGTTTTCATTACGTACTACAATGCTCTTCTCTGGTGTGTCGATTCGATAATTAAGGCTCTTGTTACGTACATTGGTTTAATTTTTCTTGCAATTTTTAACATTCCGCCTTCATTTGACCTCGAGCAGCGTATTTAACTACATTCTTATTACATCTTTTTCTGGCAATCGCCAACCCAGAAAATTTCCATAATATTGCTAAATTATCCCCGTACGCCTTTTAGCAACAATCGACAGTTGTATAGCATTCAACTCTGTATCGACGAACCCCGTCTGCAATGCACTATCACACATTATGTTACCATTACAAAAGTGCAAAATCATATAATTTCCTGTCAGTGTTTGTACCTACACTGTGTTGTTTATTTTTACACTTGATGTATACTTCTGTATGAGGTTATTGGTGATATTTTAAGCGATAATTATTGCAATTGAGCTTTGTTCCTTGTAATTACTGTAGGGCCATTACAAAACAAATGGCTATGAGTGATACAGATGCTATTAGTTATAATTATGGCTCACTCCTAGGACTTAATGTGCTCGAAACATTGTTTTGCAACTTTATTTATCACCTTGGCGGGCAGGTGGATCCCATTGAATGACTAAGCTTTCGAATTTCCTCTCTGCCCTTTTCTTGTACCCACACAATAACCACAACATATAAAGATGCGATGGGCAACGGTTTAAAAGAGTTCGGTCATATTTCAACATAATGGAATTCACATAGTTTTATATGGTAAAAGGTCGCAAATTACGGGATGCAATTATTCTTTGTGTTCAAAGTTTTTGCAATAGCCCGTATGTTGTTATTAACTCTTTAAATGAAGAGCTACATCTTGCATCATAGAAACTGTATAGTTGTGCAGATAAATCAGCCGACAGCCTACACACAGTTCCATCAAAGCTAATAAATTTAGTGGCACTAAAATAAGAAAAAAGCCTTGGAATCAATTAGTATCCTTTAGTGCAGTTACGACCACTTAAGAGCCAAGCAGTCCAGTACTCAGTCCATATTATTACACTGCCGTTAATAAATTTAACTAGGGCGACACTACCAGCATAGTCTCAAATTTCATGTCGATTTTCTCTTAAAACACCATCTATGTATGAAAGACGACCCACGCTTTTATGTCATCTATTACAACAAATGCGTAAAGATATATCCATATCCACTACATATAATATGCACCACAATACAGCAGAATGTAAGAGTATTATTACAAACTTATTACATAGATACTGTGATCAGCACTTGCAGTTAACAAGATTAATACGGTCTAATCTACTCGCTACTTTAGCACAGAGACCCCATAATTATCATTACCAAGGATTTAGTACACTGTAGCACAAGATATATTAGAACTACTAAATAAGTATGCGATTCATCTTTACATCCTTATTACAGCTGCTGCCAAAGCTAACGGCTATTTCCCTAGACATTTTGCGGTTCATTCGTACACTGTATGATGCATTTTCATGGAAACCTATTATCAGGCTATTGCTCACAACAGCCATGGATCATGTGAGTGCCGTATAGTTGTACGTAAGAAGATTCGGTTTAAACTGTCAGGAAATTACTGTGGAGATAGTAAACCTCAAGGCTGGAATGATCTATTAGGAAATAAAACATCCCATGCGGTTTCCAAGTCCAAGCCTACGACATGCCTTACAACGAGGATTTAATTAAATTCTTAATACTTGCAGGCAGTTAAAGAGAGATCGTAATGGCGAGCAACTTGGGAATTACCATTCTATCTCATATGGTTGGGTTTGCAGTAAAAGAATTGAATTTCAAATTGAGTTTACTACCTTCATTAATCTTTCAGGGAAAAACAGGTCAGACTAAAAGACTGACAAAAATGACTAGCTGAAAATACAAGCAATCTGACAAAACGCTCGTGATAAAAGCACATGCTCTTATCAAAAATTTTAGGCGGAAGAGCGTAATATTATTGAGATTTTATCCTATTGGCAAAATTCAATGCATATAAACATTTTCTGTTCCAAGGAAATATTTACGTTGGAGGGTTATCTATTTGGTACTTTATTTATTCCTGAAAAAACTGGAATGAATAGAGCTCATGCCATCACGTAGCAATGAGGACGTGTACGATGCCACCAAAAATACATTGAGAACATAGGAGTAGGATTTATGTTGGAATTGAACTTTTGAACGATGCTCACGACTCCACCAATTGGCTTGTCAATAAATAAATGACAAAAACTTGGTTTAAAACTACTCAACTACATACCACCAGGCTCCATCCAGCTTTGTCACCGTCCCTTGGTTTTTTTAAGGACGTGCCTTTCTTAAGTTACACATTTCTTCCAACTCATACCGCATTACATAAAACTGATGACTATAGTACACGTCGTGTACTTATATTATCGTATACTACACCCAAGCAATCACAACAGCCCATTGTATCAAATATGCATAATATAGGTAAATACACCCCCGTACTAAAATTAAGTTGGAATATCTTACGATACTTCATCAATTTTTATTTTATGTCTCCATCCGTATACTGGCTTATTCAAGCCATACAATTTATGTATACTTGTCTTGTCTACTATTATATTCTTGTAGTTGTTGCTTTAAAGTTCTTCGGCTTACGACAAAAACTGAACGAAGAGTAATAAAAGAAGGACGAAAAAACCATGCCCGGAACAACAAGCGCAATCCAATCTAAAACTTAGTTGTCGTAAGTCTTCATATGCATAGACATAGCATACAAACCATATGCAACCTCATTGCGAGCAATAAACAATACAACTACTACATACTTGAATAGTAAGTATTTCCATTGTTTCAACTGTATTGTATACATAATACTCGTAAAGCGTGTGTAGTAATTCCAGTAAATATATTACAAGGCACTTAAACACTTGCTCCCCGCTCATCGTACAATCAACGTTCTATAAATACAAAATTGTTGAGCTGCGAGAAATATCACATTTACTATGAATCACTGGAAGGCAAGTTTTAATATTATGTAGTAAGAAAAAAGAAAACGCAGGTTAAATGTTTAGCTATAGTATGGTATACGCACGTTAAAGTCAGACCATAATTTAACATGATGGATAAAAATGAATTATGGAAAAGCATTGGTCTTCTCTTCACTATTTTATCTCGCTCGCTCGCTTTTCATTTAATAGCTTGAAGTAGTCTGGCGCGGCCCCCGAAAAATTCTGGATCGCATTTTCATCTAATAGAATATATATAGTAAGTACAAGAGAGAACACGGAGAGTTATTTCAATCCTAGCGTTCATAAGCACTTTTATTTTTCACTGGAGAATCAAACATAGGAAGAGCTTATTACATAACCCTTTCAAACATTGTTCCATATCGTCAAAAATGAGATATAGTAGTCTTATGTAGTCCACAGTAACTACATTACTTATGCTGTATAGCATATATGTATATAGTATATACTATAGTTATTAAACTTTCGAGGAAGATGTTCATGAGGGATGGAGATGCTATGAAAAATCTAAGCAGGAGGGATATTCCTACAATCTTCTTATGCACATTTTTTTCATAGTGAAGCGCATAATGTAAAAGGAAGAAACCTTTTAGTATATATAAAAATATGTGTGACTATTTACTTGATAGTGGATATTGCTCTGACACTTGACTACTACTATGGTTTTACTACTACGAAGCTTTTATACTCTAGTGGTATATACTGCACTTGTCTTAAGGTCCTGCATTATTCCGACAAAACGATACTCAATCTCGTTTCATCGTTCATTCGTTCGTGAACGGTGTATCAAGTATATGAACTTGGAGGCTTCCAGCAGCTAAGTCACTGAACACAAAATATCTTTTAGCTTTAAGATAGCACACAGCATATGCAGTAAATATATACACAAAACAAGTTGGATGCAAGTTGTAAAGTCGGTGCATTCAAGGCTGTCGTAGTTAAGAAGGTCGTGGAGACCTTATTGCCCAAGTATTTCGTGTAAAAAGCTTCACGATATTAAGTATGACTCTCCTTATATTATTTCATGGCCAGAAGTACAGCTTATAGGAGTTAAGAAGAGGAGGCAAGAGTCAGCTCTCCGATGCCCTTTATTGAACACTCTTGAGTGAGTGAGCTCTATTGTATCCACAATACCCTTCAAGTCCACATTTATCTACATACTCAATACAGGCAAGAAGACCAGACAACATCGCACCCATAAGTGAACCAACATCACACCATCATCGGAAGAAATACCAAAACCATGATGCCTTCTTTTTTTAACTGGCTTGTCTTATACACACATACACTGGAGCCAACTCAATACCTTTGAAGCATAAAAAACCTGATATTTAAAAACAGTTAGTGTCCGTTTCCCTGTGGAATTCTCTCCATTAAGATAACTTACTTTGGCCTAATTTGTTCTTTTGCAGATAGCTCACGTTTTATTTACATCCATTTTTACTACACAGAGATAACGTGAATCTTCACATTCCTCATTCTCGTATCTAGTAGTACTGCGTACATTGTATTATATGTAGTACATCCTAAGCTCCGATGATTTAGTCATCAAACAAGCCCCACACATGTGGGTGGCTAAGGAATATTTTCAGTGTATACAATAACACTTCCGATCCATCGCCCCAAGTGCCCCTGCTTTTTTGCATAAATCGTCAGATTCAATAAGTGGTAATACGAGAGTATATGTCCGTCCAGTTTTAGAAAACACTTTATACGAATCATTAGCTCGCTCTGGAATGCAAAAGTTTATTTAGGCTCAGCATATCTTTTCACGCTGGTCACACACTAAATACAAGCGACCATTTATCACTCATTCATTTCATACTTGAAATTGGAGCAGATAAGAAAATAATATCCTTTTATACCCTCACAACTTAATATTATACGAGTTAGCTGTTGGAGGGAAGACAGGGGGGAAGCATCAAATCATAGTATATTGTATGTATGATTAGTCCATGTGTACGCATTATTATGAATCAGCTTAACATAAGACTTTATACAAACATAATAATTTCAACAAATTTAGCACTCGTCTACCAACAGACACACTCACACTGTCCCCTACATAAACTACCGAATTACACAAAGGAAAACAAACCGAATGTAATGCGGTGTATAAGTATAATGAATTTCAATGTACATAAATTATGCCGTCAAAGTAGGGTGAATTAAATGAATACCATGGATTCAGGTCATGCTACCCTTGTATACACAAAATTCTTACATATAGATAGCATATGCTTATTTAAAACACAGAACCCGAGCCAACCGGCATCATATATAGGTAAGCTCTTTATACTATGTGTGCACACAGGTTCCCCAACGCCTTGGAAAATGATTAAGTAATTTTGAGAAAGCGGCAGGTTTATGTACGGCTTATGCTCAAAAATAAAATACTTTGCTCTTCCGATTACTACGTTTTTGTTGGCATATAAAAGCTTTACCTCTGAATGTTATTTATAATAGCTTCAATAGAACACAGAATGTATAAACGCATAAACAATCGTATTTATTGAATCATTCGCTTGCCAATTTACAGACATGCCGAACATGAGTCAAAGCACAAGATACATATTAGTCATGCTAAAATTAATGCTACCTCCGATTAACGTTCAATTCCTAGTATAACACATGGGATAATTTCAATGTCACTTTCAGAAAATGTTTCCAAGTCTAATCAAGTTTTTGTTTACACGCCTTGCTCTTATGTAAATGCAAAGCCCGTAACTAACTCTGCAGGATGTTCGTCTCATAAAATATCGTGTCGACACTTCAGTGTAATAATCACGCCATGAATTGATAAAAATATTTACAGCAGATAAACAATACTATCACTGTTGTATGTATGTATGCATACATATATATGGGATACTGTTGATGATGAAGGAACAAATTACCCAGTCCATGGGTCCATATGAAATGTCGTGTGTACGTGTGTATTTACAGGCGCTGAGGCCATATGAGTGGGATTCTCTATTATCTGGACCTGAATAATATGAGAGAGTGTGGAATACTTATTAGTAACTGAAATAAATCTCCTTACCCAAATCTTCCACCAGCTGTAGCATTACACCGCCAATATGTAGGTCCCCTTTGACTCGAAGAGTTCTTGGATCTTCGTTCATGTCGGTGACCAGCACGCGGAGCTCCCAGGAGCCATCTCCTACTAAATTTCCGTCAGAGAACATAATGAAGTATTCAAATCCAGAACATTAAACTGTATATTTGCAAATATTCCTTGGGAAACCCTTTAGGAGTTTAGCTAGTCAAAAATCTTCCGAGCGATTATTATATATAGTTACACAATAATTCTTCCTGTGACGGAATCAATCAGTAGTCACTCTTAATTTTCTGTCACTAAAAATTAAGTTGACGCCTGGTGTTATTTTCAATAACAATATGAGATTATCAATATGTACGTATATATAGGCGCACTGTTTTGTAACACAATGGATGTTATTCAAAATGGTCACGACTCCAAACCAAAGGGTTAAATATGAAACTCTGAATTCAGTTCAATATTCCAACCTTCAATGATTAATCACTGGCCAAACCACCAGTATATAGATGTTATCTTTTTATGCAAACAACAACGACGATCAGTGAAACTGACAAAGTGTGCGGCGTAATTTAGAGCAATAATAATAATTGCACTTTAGTATTGTATATATACGTTTGTATTTCCTATGAGTTTTGCTTAGATCATTCATAAATATACAACGGTGACAATCACTATACCATATGTATTATTATGATTTGTAACTTTTTTTTGCAAATATTTTATTTTCAAACAAACACTTCCTCCATGAAGTTGGAAGTCACAACTTTGGATGTAAAATGAACGGAAGGTTGCAGTAAATTGAGTCACGTGTTGAGAGAGTCCTCATGGATGCACTAGGACAGATGTCAAACCGTATATACACACCATGGTATTTACCGAAAGCATGTGGGAATTTCGTGGACGGCTCCTCCGTATATATAAAAGTATATATACGTTGCAATAATAACCCTTTAATGCCTGTGTACAGGCAGGCAAAAAGAACCACGTTATATAGGAAACGAATGTGGAAGAGTGGGTCAGGATAGATTTTTGTTGGCGGGGAAGATAGTGGATTTTGCCAAAGGTTTATGTGTAGATGTTTTAAAAGTTTTGTATAATATAATGTCAAAGACAGGATGAAGCTCTCCAATGTGCTCTTCCGAAGTATCAAGTTTGTGCGTTCTGTTGTGAGCGACCTAAAGCTGTTCACAAGACTGACTTCCTCGGCCCAGCGTACCACTGTCTGTATACTCGGGAGGATAAGAGTTGAGTGTGTGTAGAGTATGTGACGACGATGAGCGTATTGTAGAAGAACGACGATGACGCTGCGGCAGTTCTAGTCTGACTGCGTTCGAGCCTGAAGGCTGAAGTTGAAGCTTGCATAGTTGTAGATGGTTATACACATTTTCCTGCAGCAGCCTCCTGTCTGATGTATACTTTTGCTTTGGAAATGGGAGAATACCGAATAAGGGAAGGCATCTCTCATTGGTCCGTCTTCCAAAAGGGAAAATGAAAGAAAAAAAAACAATCTGAACTCCCACACTTTACACACACACATCACTCGAGAGCTCTCTCGCTGGTCTGTCGACCTCCACCAGCACTAGTTAACCGTCCATACTTGATATATACTAACTTGTTATAACTAAAACAGTGTAATATATTTGGTAGTTGGAGCGAACGGAGCGTCGTCAATTTCTACTTAACCTATACCCGCAGCAGTCTATAATGCAAAAGGAAGAAGCTCATCTCACCTTTACTGAGTACTACAATGGATGTGTAATGTATTAAATCCCATGCTCATTATAACAGACCCGCTTGCTTTATGATACGTTTGATCTCTCATTGATTCACTTCTTCTTACCTTTCTTATAATCATAGAGTCGGTCAGTTAGTAATCAATAATGGAGAGGAGTCCGGTTTCCACTGTAAAGAACGAGACACATATGAGGAATCATACCTGTGCTCTGAGCATCTCACACATACCTGTAACGATGTAAACAGCCATTATACAAGCTTTCAACAGCTTGTATAAATCATTAATGAATCATGAGGAAGAGACGGGTAGGGAATAAAAACGCTTTGTTATTTGTGGGGTGCATTGCTACTTAGCAAGTTACCAAAGGAGAGAAAGACAGAGAACACCCGAGATCAAAAGGGAATTGTTGAATGTGGAGGTGCTCAAGTTATTCATAACAACGTCAGCTACTGCTACAAGCTCCGTCCTCCTCCTGCCGTTTCCATCCCTCCGTGGATATTTCCGATTGTATTTATTAATACTTATTCATATAAAGTCTTCTCCTGCTTTATGGCGTTCGACAAGGCTCTCCTTATTCATTCCATTTAAGACGGCAATACTACGACATATAGAAAGTCAAATCAAGCTTATATGGAAACCAGTAGTGTATAGGGACGCCACGAACGTCCTCCACTCTCACTCACTCTCAGAGCTAGAGAACTTCCTTAACAGACTCCGTCGACGGAGCTAATTATGATTTATTGGATACGTCTCATAAATACCACAGAGCTTATAAATCAACAAGATGGTACAAGGTAGAAAATGGTAAACCAATACCACCATCGTCGTCTTATTTTTCTTTCCACATTTTACTTGTCATTCACATGACGACGACGAATAGTATAAATATGTTATATATCGTCGGACAAACAAAAAAAGGAGCTTATATGATTGATTTTCTGATAATATAAGCTCCTTTTCTAGTTTGTCCGACGATATATTATGTAATATACTTTTACAAAAATGAGGCTCCACAATTTGCACCGAGATTCCAAGGAACTGCTGGGGTGTTGTAAGCCATACGCGTGTACAGATTATATAAGTACAAGCAAGCGAGAATTTTAGGTGAAAACTCACATCAAAATAAACAACCCCCTTCAGGAGACGACAGTTCATTAGAATAAAATATTTCTTTTTGAGCTTTCCTATCAATGTGACTGATTGTAACAAACGATGGTACTTAGGACTAAAAAATTGCAATGGTTTAATACTCGTGACAAGCAAATGGTTTCTCATAAATTACTATATCTGTATACATCCTCGCTTTGGTTCTGATCGATGACTCTTTGTGCGTATGTGTATGAAGAAACACTTACTCCTAAATAGTCTAATTCTATAAAGTGTCTATAACTACTACACACATGGGTGCCAATCCTATCTACAGTACCGGCAAGCATTTTTCCTCTGGAATTGATTAGATAATTGGATTTTATGGCTGAAAATAATGGTTGCGAAGTATGTAGACTAAGCTTTTGAATGCGAAACGCAAAAGAAATGCAAAAACATTTTTTACTCTGGCGAAATTACTTGTCATTTACATTTACACTATTTTATCGAGGAACTACTGGAACTGAAGGGGAATAATTAAAGCAATAAAAATTCTTTTGTCTGTCGTGTCAAATATTTTTATATAAAGTTAATAAAAGGGGATCGGCTAAAGGTTGGTTGAGATTGAAAGATATGAATTTCATTTTTGGATTAAAGTGAATAATTAATAACTTTAGAATTTCAGCCAAATAAATTAGGATCTCGATAATCGATAATATATAACTCGATAATCTCGAAATAGAAATTATGGTCTTGAAATGACAAATGCGGTCACAAAAATGGTAAAAATATTATTACAAAATGGTAAATGTGGTCACAAAATTGCAAGAAAGGGTAAAAATTATCTCAAAATTGCAAAAAAGGTAAATATATTATCGCAAAATGTAAGTACATATTGTGAAATGGTAAATATTGTCATGAAATGGTAAATGTGGTCATAAAATAATAAAATTAAATCAGCAAAATACGGAAATTGGCACTAATCAACACCATCCAAACGAAGAAAGTATTGCCATCTTTACGGCAGAAACGGAAAGATTGGAAGAGTTTCGGACCCATTTACCCAATTGCGTGTCAGAAGGAAACTTCCCATGGTTTCAAATTATTCACATTTTAGTGTTCCAACAAAAAGTAATTTCGGAATCCGGAACCGAATTATCCTATTTCAAAACTTCAAAACAGTTTTGTCACATGAAATGTTTTAAAAACAATAAGAAGTTGTTTCAGCTAAAAGTGATTATAAAATAGAAATAATAATATAAAAATATATTAAATATTAAAAACAATGTAAATATTAATGTAAGCATAAACAATAATAAAAATATTTATTTATATAATAAATATAATAATAATAATTAATATAATATTAAATAAGTAATAATTATACCTGAACCCTACACAGATTTGTTACTTGATGAAATAATAAACAAATAATAGCAAAATAAACATCGAAACGAAACTGTAATTTAGTATAGTAATAATAGGTAAATCAAAAAAACTGTGTAGAAAAAGATAATTGATAAGAAAAGCTATGAATATTTTTCCCCACTACTGTTACAATAGCTCATTATTTAAATTTAGAAATTTAAATCGTGTCATAAGGTCAGCGGCAACTCTGCTGACTCAAAAAAGAACAAAGTGCACGCTTGTAGCGACGAAATTGAACTCCAGATCATTAATCCGCGCGAGTGGTCCGGATGCCTCGGAATTCCTCCAAGGCCTGATAACTAATGATATTCACCATTTGGAAAGTAAACCCGCAATCTTCTCCTTGTTCCTAAATCATCAGGGTCGGGTACTCTATGATGCAATCCTGTACTCCACGGGTACGCCGGGCGAGACTCTGATTGAATGTGATAGCTCCGTCAAATCAAAATTACTCAAACATTTAACGATCTATAGAGTTCGGAAAAAGGTGGACATTACGGACGCCTGTGAATTGAAACAGAGCTTGTGGGTTGTATTTGACCCGGGTCACTCGTACGTTAGTCATAAATCTTTAGTTGATAGTCAAGCTAATAATAATTGTAGTAGTAGTAGGCTTCGTCAAGCTGACACCGAAGTTTGCTGTAGTCCTGTAGTATTCCATAGCAGCAAACGGCAGGAGCTCCCTATTGCTAAAAAAGGAATTGAGGGAATTGGCGATCCCAGACTGGAGGAACTGGGTTGGCGAGTCTTCTTGTCCACGGAAATCCCTTCGACGGTGGAAGAATTCGTCAAGAAAGTTACCATCGTGCCGGAGGAAGAGTACGTTCAGTTGAGATACAGTCTGGGTGTTGGCGAAGGCATCAGTGACCTGCCTCCTGGAAATTGTTTCCCTTTGGAATCCAACGGGGATTATTTGCATGGAGTTAGTTTCCAAAAAGGCTGTTACATTGGACAGGAACTAACTGCTCGGACGCATCATACAGGAGTTATACGAAAACGTTTAATGCCTTTCAGGTGATCACTAGAATTTCGAAACCTATTATAGAAGATCGTCATTATCATTATTAGAACTGATCATCATATGCTTGAAAAAAAATCCATATGGTAAATTTGGAATATTATATAATAAATTAAATTTGTATGCTTTTATTTCAGTCTACCTATAAATACGATACCTGAAGATACAGACATTTCAACGCTCAAAATAACGGATCCTGCGGGGAAAAGCGTGGGGAAAGTCCGCGGCATCAGTGGCCCCAGAGGTCTCTTCCTTGGTCGTATTGAAGAAGTACTGAACGCACCAGAGTTGAAGTTAGAAAACGACGTAGTATCAGTAGTTAAACCTAGTTGGTGGCCAATAGAAGCATCGAAGGAATCTCAAATCGGCAAGAAATAGCAGCCCCCTGGAGTGGAGCGATCAATAGGATGGAAACCTCTAGGAAAGCAAAATCAGAAGACAAGTCAGATCCGCCAGTGGCAAGACCTAGAGAGACGTTTCAATGCAATTTATGTCACTTGACAGAAAAATATGATTACTTTGGTAAGACACCCCCGTTTTGTAAAGCTGTTGTCTTCACTGACGACAGCTATATCATGAAAGATCCGTTCTCTTCAAGCAGGGACAATAATATAAATTTCCTGCTGTTGGGTTCCAATTGTGCTATTTGTTCTAAACCAGTTTGTCAAGAGTGTAGTTTGTTTTTTACTCGTCGAATATGCGTGGCTTGTTCGAAAGAAAATATTAATTTACTGCCAGAAGAGTTGCGTAAGAGGGTAAATAAATCTAAATGAAGTTCCTGTTTTACAAAGTTATTACATCAATTAAATAAAGGTTTTAATTGAGACAAACATATATTTACAACGATCATTTTTTCTGACCTACATCTTACGTTACTTCAAGTCTATGAAAAAAATATTGTTACATAACAATTTTTTTATACGTGACAGATGAAGATACGAAAATTAACGAAATAAAAATATTCATATTGTATGACAGGGTAATGGGTCCTAGGCCTCTCTATTTACCCGTTTCCTTCTGCCGTTTCTTAATCTGGGTTGTTGTCGTTCCTGTGAGTAGGGCGGCAATCTTGGTTTTCCTCAAAGTATTCTTATTTGGCTTGTTGGATTTTCTCTGTAAGAAAATAAGTATAAGTACATGTTAAATCATAATTTGACGAGTTGAATTTCAGTAACTACTTCATGTGCACATACCTTTAGTGCACCAATTTCAGCTAATTTATCTCCAGTGAAGTTGGTATCTTTAAAACCCTTCTGCCTCTTTTCAATTCTACGCATTGCGTTGTTCCGATTGACACGATTCTTGCCGTCAGCCACCTCAGGCTTAGCTTTTCCTTTTTGGTCCCCTTTGGGTTTCTTTTCTTTCTTAGAATGCCGTGTAACTCTTAGTGCTCGTCCTTCGAAATCCTCTCCATCTTTTTTGAGTGCCAATTCAACCGATTCTGTTTGCTATAAAATTTTAAACCCAAGTATGACAATAGGTAAAATTAACTGTTAGTGTTACATAAATTATAATTACGAAGTAAACACGAACTTCATACTTCAAAATTGACAAAACCGAATCCTTTACTGAGACCAGTTGTCGGGTTTCTAATTATGCGGACCGCAAAAATCTTGCCACATTCAGTGAAGAACTTTCGTAACTGATCATCTTCAACTTCTGCAGAATCATATAAAAAATAATAATAGATTAAACTTGTTGTTCTTCATCATTATTTACAAAATACATATTTTTATTACTTAGCGGAATGTTTCCTACGAAAACTGCCTTTCTGTTGTCTTGTTTTTTGTTGTCAGCCAAGTCAACCACCATGCTGTGTTTTTCCAACATGTGGCCATTCATCTCCTTTGCTGCTTTTTCCGCTTCTTCTCTGGATGCAAACCGAACGTAGGCTGATATATTGTATTGGTCTGGACTTAACTTCTTACTGCAAAAATAAACTCATTACTTACATAACCAATATTACAAAATTAATTTTCACATGATTGCATACATTCCTAATTGAATACTTACGAGTTAGCAGCCGCTTTTTTCAGCAAATATGGCTTCAGAGGCACAGCACCTCGGAAACGAACTGCTTCGACGTTACCAAATTCCTTGAATAACCGTCTTATAACCTTTTCTTTTGTCCCAGTGGGCAAATTTCCGACAAAAACGGTCCTGTTTTCCAGTTCAGGATTTTTTAGTTTTGGAGCATTCAGCTCAAAATTTTTAAGTTTTTTAGGCTTGCGTTCTTCATTTTCAGCACCTTCATTGTCCTCATCTTCACTATCATCTTCTGGGCCAGAGTTGCTCTGTTCCCGTTCAAAATCTTCAATCACTTTTTCCATATCTTCTGGTACTTTGGACAATTCATCGTCTTCCTCATCTGAACTCATCTCCTTCTTGAACTTCTCCATCTGCAGCTTCTTTTTCTTGTTCTTTTTAACTTTCCCTTGTCTTGCTTTCTTCCCATCTTTCTTCTGCTTTCCCACCTTTCCAGTTAATCCGTCGCTTTCAGGAGTGTTGGCAGGTGAAATGGCTTCTGTTTTTATTTGGTTATGTTTTTGCTTCTTAGAAGGTGGGCCAACCTTTACATCAGCTTCAGACTTTCTTTTATTATTTGTCTGTTCTACTGGTGCTGCATCACGGCGCTGTAAGTTGAGTGCTCTAGCCTTTTTAACCGCTTTCTTAATTGCTTCTAGCTGACTATCCGGTCCTTTTTTGGGCATGAACTTTTTCTCTTCAGTTTCAACCACAACAGGGTCAGGTTTCCTTACGAAAGCAGTGCTGGCAAATACATCGCATAGTTTTGGGTCCAGATTTGGAGAACTTTGATTATTCTTTGATAGAATTTCGGATACAGATCCGGGCTTGTAGGACTTCTTTCCCATTTTGATTCGAATTTGATGAATTGACTCTGTTCAGTTAATCGCAGATTGCTTTCAGCCCCACTGCAAGCGAATTAAATAAATTAAAAATAATAAATCAATTAAATTACAGTAGTAACAATTTGGTCATTCTTTTTAATTAAATGTTGCGCTGAATTTCATCATGCCAAAATAATCCAAAAGACCCTACCTTACTCGAAATTTACTTTCAGAATATAAAATTATTTGAATTCGACTAACCAAGTTATAAATGCACAGAAACAACTTAATCTTCCAAAAATTAGGTATTCGGTTTATATATTTGACCTTCTGAACTTCCAGCTATTTATTCTAGATTTATTGCCACCAGCAGTTTACTCCAAAACGACCTTATTTTATAACTCGACGATTTACAGTGTAAATTTTACACATGGCATGGCATGTTTCCATTTAAACGATTTTGCTTTCCGCCTTGTGAGTAAAGTAAATTCAAGGATTTCGCTGTGGTATGGCGTGTGCCGTGTTATGCATTAAAGAGAAAGTTGTGCTGTTAAAAAATTAAAAAAAAAGAATTGAGAAGAAAAAACCCATTTAATTTCATTTCCTTTTTATTACTTTAAATACCGTCGCGTTTGTATTAAAAGTTTTTAATAAAGGATTACAAGCTTCAGAATCCAATAATTAGAATTAAGAGAATTAACAACTCTTATATTTACGTAATTGTTATAGACCGTACTACCGTACATAATTTTGCCTAAAAGTATGACTGTCCGACAGATAAGCTATACCATTCCATAATAATACAAGAGGAAGACAAGCGCTTTCGATCATCATGACTAAAATATTTATCATCTGTAAAATTAGTATTGATTACTTGCAACTTGCAAAGTTCCAAAAAGATATGGAGAACGGACCGTAGAAATACAAATTGTATTTAAACATAATGGATTATTTGTGGAAATTTGTGCATTCTTTTAGCATACTGTAATGCTTATACATCAACCATGTTGTACAAAACAATTAGATATAAGTACTAATTAAAAGTATCAAAGCATGACAATAGCTGTATTCAACAGGACATAATTTGTACAAACATTTTGTACGTACATTTAGTATTATAAGTATATTTTCTTACAATATACTTATATTTTATATATATTCACACATGTTGTACAAAACAACGTAGAGTACAAAAGTATTTATTGCATAAGAAATTGTACCAAATGTTTAAACCTGATTTATGTGTAGCCATTCTTTTTGCAAACCACAATTGTGTGTAGCATAATGTAGCCCTAGACTGTACTGTGTCGATCACAATTTATTTATATTCGACTATACTTATAGAAGGGCTGATTCTGAAGAAACTATATATGAAAGTTTTTTTAAATCCCTGACCTGAAAAAGAAACTTTTGTATTGCATTATCACATTTGGGACTTGGACCCATCCAAGTCAGTAACAATTTAATTATCCAGTCCGTATAGATGCAATAGCTTCAAAGCTGGACTTTCGATGAGAGTAGCTCATTGAAGTAGCTTAAAGGATAAATCAACTTAAAAATAGTACAAAAATGGGTATCATTAATAAGCATTTAACAACAATAATAGGCACGTGATACTAAACTAATATGGAGATAGATACGGATACGTATAGCGAAGGGGAAGCTACAATGTAATACTCGTTAAGCAGATACAGCCTGCTCTGTTTTATCAAACTCAATACACGACTCTGGACAGTCTTGACCTATTGCACTGTCTCCGCTATCAAAACTTTCGGTAGAGACTTCATCTAGTGTGTTAGGTTTAGGACGGGATGCTTCCTCAACCTCGTCCAAAACACGATTTAAAAGTTCCCACAAGCAAGTCTCTTTGGGGAAATCATTGTCAACAAGGTTCACCAAATAGTAACTGCTTGCGATGTTCTCGATAACTTCTCGAGATCTTGACTCTTCGTCGTAGAGTTTAGCCCACTGCTCAATCCATAGTGCGAATGCTTCATCTTTCCAAACCAAGAAACTTTCTGAGTCAACCACTGTGGGTTGGATGATCTCTCGACCAGGGAATACTCCCCAGGTAACAGCAATAGGACAATTGGCGTGGGCATTTGTGTAGTTGAATCTTCCCTGAAAACAGAATTCAAATTCAGATGATCAAATTAATCTTAACATCAACTTGAGATATTAAAGTTAAAAAAAAAAGAAAATAATTATGCTCAATTAAAGCATGAAAACGAATTAAAAGATAAACCCAATATGGCCTATGAATACGTCATATGATGATTAAATTCATAATTAAATCATATAATTTCGTTTACATTTTTATTAATGATGTGATAGTTGACTTGGGGATATTGCATCAAAATCCTTTTTAGAACATCAACTGTCTTCCCACATGTAAAGAATTCCAAATAAGACTTTTGGTACACATAACCACCATCCTGACCCCAGCCGAATACTGCATCATTGCTTGGAGCTCCATTTACGTTTGGTTGAGAGTTTATGGTAAGTATGCCGCGTCTGTTCAACTCGGCTAATTTATCTGATATATGAACTGTTTCTTCGGATAGTTCATCATCGTTCCAAGGGATTCTGGTTACCTGCGGACAAAAACGATAGAATTATTATGCAAGGTAAGGCAGGCACATCTTAAGCCCAACATTAGACAGGTTAAGCATAAAAACTACAAGTATTCCAGATGGTGTAGCTTTACCTTTACGCCATTCTTATTTTCTCTACCGCTAATATAAGCATGAAAAACATCCCAAACATCCTCCTCAGAATCCAAGTAAAATCCCCACATGTTTAGGAGCTCTTCCTTTGAACCCTTGCATTTTAAGTAAAACAAGTAGTAGTCCTTCAAATCCCCGAACGCGGGCGATTCCGCCGTTCCCCAACGTCCATTGGGAAACTCATCCCAATGCCGTGTACGGTAAATGTAAGCGTTAGGTCTGGAAGCCCAAAATATAGGACGGATTTCCTCTTGACATCGCCGTTGAATAGGAACTGTTTTAAAAGGAAGTGACCTGTGAGGATGAGGATTCCACAATCCCAACTGTTTTGCAATAGAAGTTACTGCGACCTCCCTGCATAAAGTTAATAATTTGTTGAATGCTACTTTATATATTTATTATTTATAATATTACTAATATTCTTAATTATATTTGAATTTAAACACAAAGCAAGAGTCGTTTTCAATTCCTGCGTTATGTCATCTGTATAGTCATATATTGGTGGAAAGTGGTACTAAACAGGGCATGTTTTTATTAATCGGATATCAAAAGAATTTAAATGACAAGTGCTCAACTCTGCGAACATTAATACTTTCCCTTTACGTGTTTGACAGCAATAACTAATTTTGAACCCATAAAATAACCAACAACAATAAGCACTGAAACCAATAAGTATAAGGACACAGCTTGCATTTTTGTTCTCTGGAATCTTCAAGAAATGACATTTTTAAAGGCAGTTTTATGAGTTTTGAGCTAACGGAATTCAAGGATAATGTTATCCATATACTATTGTGTGTGATTATAAATTACACTATCAAATACTCACCGATTTAGTGTATAGAAATGGACTCCTGGGGCAACGCCAGACTGAAATAGAGCACGTATCATAGTGACTGCCTGATGAATTCCGTATTCTCTAATTCTCTCATCATTGTCTTTAATTGGTTCGATAAACTTCACAATTTCTTCAGGAACGTCCAGTTTAGACAGCTTGCACATATGACGCAGAGATTCATAGCTCTGTACATCAACAAAATTTGATTACATAAGCATTGTTATAATACAACGTCAAAAGTTAAATCATCAAGGCGACAAAGGTTCTTAATCCCACCTGAATCGGCATGACTCCCGGGATAATGGGTACACGAATGCCGATATCTCTGCATCTATGCACAAATGTAATGAAATCTTCGGCTTTAAAAACGAGTTGCGTAATAATAAAATCTGCTCCAGCATCTACTTTCTCTTTTAAATGTTTGAGATCATCATCGAAAGACGCAGCTTCAGGATGACCAGTGGGATAACCAGCTACTCCAATAACAAAGTAATTTCCGTATTCTTCGCGGATGTGACGGACCAGTTGAGTTGCGTATGAAAAATCGGAAGGGCGACCTTCCTCGTTCCTATCTATACACATGGAAACACAAAGGGAGAGAGAGAACATATTAATTCATTTGTACGTACATTACATGAACCTACCACATTTTAACTTTTATCTACGACTACAGCAGAGCGTGCCACCGCAAAAACTAGCTTGGCTGTCACGTTCTTGCAAAGTGATCAGCAGTACAGAGTGAGGTTGAGTTCATTCATCATACAATGAACATGTTAATAGGTAGTTTGCACAAACAACTTTACATTAATAAAAAGAGTGGCAAAGCTATTCTTCCGTCACTGCTTAGAATTTTCCCCAGTTATAATAAAATCACTAACGCATAGTTATTGGAATTTATTATTTATCCCTAAAAAACGCTGTATAAAATAAGGTCACCTCCACGAAGAGCCAGAATGTTTTTAATGCCCAATTCCTTAGCTCGAGCAAGATGCCGGTTCAGTTCATCGATAGTAGCTTCCGTACATGTCATATGAAGGATGGTTTCCAAGCAAGTATAATTCAAGGCAGCGCTAGCAATGGTCATGGAAGACGTCTCGGAATTCCCTCCCGGATTCCCGGCAGGATGCCATGTTATATCGCAAAACAGGGGTCCACCTTGTCGAAGTCGCTCTAATCTAAAGATTTCATTGATTACTATAGTTCAGTTTATAAGTATCTACAGTTCAATATTGATAACTTAATTACTAAAGACGAAACTATAATACTGCATCCTGTTGACAAACATATTTGTAATAATATTCCAACTAACTAATAATCTCATTTGTAAATGAATGAATTCATAGAATAGTCTGGGTATCCCTAAGTTCCAAGGATAATAAATACGCCGATAGAACTGACGCACATGTACAAAGTCCAAATGTTAAGAGCCGCATTTTCTCGTGTTCAAATAGCAGAATTCGCAACTTGAACTTTAAGATTTCATACAAGCTTTTGCACAATAAACATTCACGCAACCATACTCAACATACTACATAAAGCGACTGCCACAGAAATTTGTACACGTATGGAATTGTGAATGGCGAAATGACTATATCCCAACTTCCCTACAAGCATTAAATAATTCGGTTTAGGATTGAAAATGTTTAGAATAATACTCAAATTGCATAGGCAAGAGAAACTGAAAACAAGAACAAGGCATGGGATATTCCTGAATGTCCACATACATACCTATCATGCATAATTATTAGAAACAAGTACTGATGATGAAGGTGCATTTCACCAACAGATCCCCATCATTTATTACATGTAGGAAGACAACCAACATGTAGCCAGACTTTGACCTGTTATCGCGCTAACACAGCCCACAGCTACCGGCGATTAACAGACTTGTAGTTATATAGTTGGGTATATACCTAGTTATCATTCAGCGTGATGTGGAAGTGGGCTTAATTGGGCTAAGTTAAATAATCGCATCAATATGCTATAGTATAAGCATAATAAGTACTTCTAAACTGCAATTTACGAGTGCCAACACAAAGCAGAAGCAACGTCCTACAACAACATACAAGACGTTGTTCATTTACTACGTTCATCTTCAATTATCTACATCCACATCCATACTTTTTAAGCAAATTCTGCCCTATAAAAACATTAAATAAAAAGCAAGTTATATTACAAGTTTACATGTACATAGCAAGCAAAAAAAATCTATATTACTTTACAGAGTTACAGAGTTTAAACAAAATAATAAATAATTTTTATCACCTGCTTAACAAATTAGCCGCTCCACTTTTGGTCCTCGGGGGGAAGAATTCCAAGGAGAAAAACGGCTCCCCGGATTCAATCCTAGCCTGAAGCTTCTCCGTCAAACTTAAATATTGATAGCTGCCTCTCCGTCCTCTACCACAAAACCCCCGGTCGTTAGAAGATCCTGGGAAATGATCTTCGGAGTCACTCTCAAAATCCGAAGTTCTTCCTCCATTGCTACTGCAAATACTCGGAGCCGTCGGGACACAAGGTTTATTTATTGTCAAAGGCTTCGACGGACTTTCACCAACCATCTTTACTCCCGTTTAATTTCTGATCCCGATTATTTTTAATTCCCGATTATCCACTATAGACCACTTCACTGTCCCCAAATAAATCAATGACCTCCTTAATCTCAATATATATTTTACACAGGCCGGAATTATTATATTGGATCTCTTCTCAACCGTGGGGGCGAGCTATTAACTGGGTTCTAGATTTGGGGCCAAGACGATGATGGTTCCTTTAAGATTTATGAAATCTAAAAAAAATATAAAAAATAAATTTAAAAAATGCTACAAACATGCAACAAGTGTGATATAAAGATTTACATACAATAATAATTATAATCAATAAATCATACTAATTTTATTAAAATAAATGTCAATAGAGCATGGGAATAAATACAGCATTAAAAATCATAAATATTCAGTTAAAAAAGCGAAATACATTTAAATAATAAAATTATTATTTATTACAATGAAAGAAAATTATAATGAATGGTGACCTACATTTCGTACAATTACTTTTATAATATTAAAAGGGTTTTGGTTTTGGTACAAAAATAGCACAATTTCTATTTGAATTCGAGTCCAGCTGACAGACTTTACTCAATGAAGACTCACAGACAACTGACAACAAATATTATTTTCTATGCCTGGCTTGCCGTATATTTGCTCTTCCGCTTGTTGTATAAACATAAAGTATAAGTATAAAACACATTTAATAATAACACATAGCAGAGCTCTCTCTCTCTTTGCCCCTTTCTCTCTGTATTCCCCATTAATTCCACAACAAAATGAATGCATTACGTACTTAACTATTTAATTATCATCACTTCCTAACTGCATGCTTTAGATATACAAAACCAAATTTATCCTGTATCTTTTATCATTTCAACATCGTCCTCCCCTGTGATAACGTTTTTATTGATTATATTATTATTATATAATAAATATGCTCGTGTGCGTTCATGTTGTTGTTTTGCTTGCATGGCATGGAATTTGACCATGCAATTAGTATTTTGTATTGCTTATTATTAAATACTTATTATTATATATACCCGATACGTTATCAATGTTTTTGTTTTGCAATTTGCCAAAGACTTGAAGCTTATAGTATTCATAAAAATTCATAGGAATGATGATGATAAAGTTTTTATATCGCTGGTTGGTATACTTACATGTAGTATGATTAATATCAGTCTCAATCGAAATGGGTGATGCAGCTCTATTTTGTGTGCATTTTATTGCATTATAAAATTGTAATATTTTTTAGCATTTGTGGGGAATATGAGTGTTGGTAATGTAATAGGCTCATAATGTTTAAAATATAAGTACATTTTTGTCACCCTTAACCAGTAGTGCAGTCCTAAAATTTCTCTTGCCCTGGCTCTGACCCTAAAATTTTGTCACCGGCCTAGTTATAGCATACCCACTAAATTTTGCAAAATTTCTTATCGCCTGGCTCTGAATTTTCTTGCCCTGGCTCAGCCAGGGGCAGCCAGGGCTCGACTGCACTCCTGCCCTTAACTTTTGTTCCATATAGGAAGAATTTACTAAAATACTCTGTATGTACAGTAGTTTCTTGACCCTAGTGCCTTATGGAAATGTGGCGTAAGTAAAGAAATCTTTGGAGCAAATGTTCTCTGATAATTTGGACATACATATGCATATATGCACAGTGTTTCACAAGAATTTTTATGGTTTAAAGAAATTTGTTGTGATCACAAGGGAAAAAATTTATCGAAAGCCGATAAGACTGTTGCAGGAGAAGTGAGTATTAAACAAATCTTAAACAAATTGATTTTGATAAAAATAATATTTTGATAAAAATAATTTGATCAATAAATTAAAAAAATAGGCTAATGTTAAAAATTTATATTACAACGTTTTCACCCTTGGTTAGACTGAAATATTGAACATGTCGTTATATACAGATTTGAATCATCTCCAAACCATATTTAACTCCAAATAACTGAAAAAATGGAATTGAGTTTTTACTGAAGACTGACCATAAAAACGTAATAAATAAGGATGATTCTACATAGGCAGTTGTTAACACCACTATGAAATATGGTCATTTAGGTAAATCCAGATGCCCGGATGTTAATCTTTTCGGCATATCCGAGCGAATATGATAGCCATTTAAGGATTAGAATTTTGGACACGTGTACAAAGTTCAGTTCAAACAGCCAAACACCTGCTTATTAGTAGAGTATATACAAATAAACTTGCTTCATTATAACACCAATGCAACAACAAAATACTTAACATTGGCTTGTTTATCACAGTTCAAAACTTGAAAAGCATGTTGATTATTTATAAAATTTAACAAAAACGTAAAAAATTTACTATTTTAGAGTAAAATGCCCAATATGCCTGCCCATGTGTCGTAATATGCCCGGCTTGCCATACGTGCCCTACATGCCCAAAAATGCCCAGATTTTAATGTGTCCAATATGCCAGGGCATATTGGGCAGGCACATTGAAACTGCCAACTCTGTACGTATGTATACATATATACTACGAGTTGATCTCCGCGCGCTTTGTGCGCGTTCGACCTACTCGTCGGCGCTAAGTTTGTATACATATACACTACTAACAATAAGTATGTATGCACATACATACACTACTTGTAGGCAACCATCACAAAACTTTCATAAAAGCTAAACTATTATAAAGAAAACTTCATTTTAAAGTATTAGAAAGGCAATTAATACAAATGTAGATGAATTAACAATTCTTAAGTATTTAGGTATACATTTTTATTTAAATATAATTACGGGTGAAAGTGATTTACCTTAGGCCAAACAAATGCTTTTATAGAGAGATCTGTGTGACCCACAGGCTGGGAAAATTTGACTCTTATAACGCAAATGATTTGATAATGAGTGATTTTATAGAAGGAGCAAATAAAATGCACAGGTCCATGAACGGGTCAACAATTGCTGGTAGAGTGCTTTTATAGAGGTTTGTTATATGCAGCGTGAATGCAGTGCATATTAATAAAAAATTTCGTTGCTGGGCCTCATGTTGCACTCGATATAATCGTAGTTTGCATAAGTGGATGCAACGTATAGATTTTTTTGAATTGTCACATTGAAACCCTTGCTTATATCTGCATATAGATAAGATATTCAGAATAAATCATTGACAAGTGACATTATAGTTTATAGCCTCGTAATCATTGTTCACATTTAGTATCGATCAACTATAGGTTACGCTACGTGCCGTTATGAAAAACGCATAGGTTCCTAAAAGGGTGTTAGTAGGGGAATAGTTCGCCGGAGAAAACCCCTAGAAACACCATATTATTACCCTCATGGTAGTATTTTTATTTTAGTAGTAGCTTGTAGCTTTGAATTAACGGGCTCAAAATTTTACATATTGTAAGGAGACTGAAGTGGGATGCAGCTCAGCGATGAAATAAATATAATTTATAGGGATAAGACTTTGTGAAAGCACGGCCTGGTCAGATCGTAGATAGGTTTATTTAATAGAAATGGCTAGCACAATATAAATTGTGAATTGATTGGATAAGTTATTCTTTAAATTACGAAATATTAAAGGATTGTTTGATAAGTTTGGCATCGCTGTAACGCTCGCGTTGGTAACGCGACAATATTTAAATTAATTAATTACATATTTAAATTTTCGTCCTGTCAATCTATGTCACATTTTTGCCATTTATGTCATGCCACTTTTTGCCACCTTGCCAACCCTGTGCTAAACCAAACCCAAGATATTCTATTGTAAGTTATTAGTGTAAAATTTTTGATAGTTGGTTTACATGATAGGCAGAGATGTGTAAAATACTTCATTTAATCGACTAAAATACCAAATACTTTATATTTTTTCGCAACATAACATACAAAATACTCCAATCATTAATTAAAGTTATTTATTCGTATTTGTAGAGCATCGTGTCCATGTCTTCAAAAATAATCTATCACACTATCACACACATAACAACAACATAAAAGATGAAGCAAAAACCGTGAATATGATTGACTCTTCTGCTCACTTATTGTATACATACAATAAAGGCGAATGAAACATGTTTCTGACTCTGAACCTCCCGACCGTTCAACGCTCTTTACGTCTGTAGCAACAGCAGTGAGAAACATGTCGGTCATGTTGGGATCGTACATGTTGGGATCCAGAGAGTTAACGGGAAAAATCTGCAACCAAAAACAAGAACCAATGGTCACAACGTATAATGTGTAATCTGCATATCCTCTAAGGAAGACAATATTATTTATATGTATTATATACTATTTGATATTTTCCTGACCTTATAAGGTCCAAAAAATAAGAATCACTTCGTTCATTTTGAAGCACGACCTTATTCATCACAGTACTGTTATTCTTTTATCAGTTTTCCGCATTTCCTCAAAGGGATTTAAGGTGCACTCATCTCTTCTCATCGTGCTGGGTATCTTTTCCGCCGAAACTTTACCTCTGCCAATATTTCCGCGAGCACATCTCCGATGAGTAATATTTC
>JAQGAK010001647.1:0-28677 GCA_034696945.1 Lipothrix lubbocki | reverse complement strand
AAGCACGTGGTACCAAGATTTTTATGGAAGCACGTGGTACCAAGATTTTTATGGAAGCACGTGGTACCAAGATTTTTATGGAAGCACGTGGTACCAAGATTTTTATGGAAGCACGTGGTACCAAGATTTTTATGGAAGCACGTGGTACCAAGATTTTTATGGAAGCACGTGGTACCAAGATTTTTATGGAAGCACGTGGTACCAAGATTTTTATGGAAGCACGTGGTACCAAGATTTTTATGGAAGCACGTGGTACCAAGATTTTTGTGAAAACATATGGTACCAAGATTTTTATCAAATTCCCTTATGTGGTACCACGTTTTTTAAAGATATTTCTTCCGGTAACACGAGCTTCTTAAAGTTCCCTGACGGTACCACAATTTTGTAAAATTCTCTCACGGTAATTAGATATTTATGAAATTCTCTCGTGGTACCAAGTTTTTCAAAATTCTCTTACGGTACCAGAATTTTTTTGAAATTCCCTTATGGTACCAAGATTTTCATAAAATTCCCTTAGGTTACCAGATTTTCAAGATATTTCTTTCGATCTTCTTAAAATTCCCTGACGGTACCAAGATTTTTATGAAATTCCCTCACGGTACCACAATTTAACAAAAATTCTCTCACTGTACTAAATTTGTTTAAAATTCCCTCACGGTACTAAATTTGTTTAAAATGTTGTTCTATATCGGTATTTTTGTCTTCTTCTTCTTATCAATAATATTTTGTGTGTCTGGCTGGTTGACAGGTGGGAATGAGTCCGGAATGCCTGCCACTCTGCTCCTACGACGCGTCCATGAGTGACCTCCGGGCCTTGGCTCTGACTTGTGCTCCGGAAATCCATACCCTGCTCCGCTGTGCGGCGGGAGGTCGGGATCACACGCCCTGCTGCAGTCGACGCGGCGTTTCGGACACCTGCCTGGACGTCTGCAATGCCCGTGTCGCCGACAGTCTTCTGGTCATGGCTGAGAACTGCTTGCCTTTCATCGGCAATATTGTTCAGTGCTTCGAAGAAGGTCAGTTGATGACCTCGAAATTCTTTTTATACATATTTTTTTTCTATCTATTATCCTCTAGCTTATCCAACTATACCTATTATAGATTTAAATGGTAGCATCATCGTCCATGACATATTTCCCACGTATTTTCTTACGGGATTACTAGTATTATATAGTAGAGATGTGTAGAAAATTCCTCAATAACCACCAGAAAAAATTCTCTTGAGGAAACTAAAATAGAGAGAAGACCTATAATAGACTATATATAAGTACATATATTAAGGAAATTCAAGTGGTAAACTGGAAAAATGTCGGTGTACTACAAAGGCTGATGCTTGTATTCCTTTGGCCTTCAGGTACGGAACTAATCCCCGGCCCGGCAACGGACTTCCACGTTAACTACGTCTCGGATGACAAGGTGCAACTTTCGTGGATGGCTCCGGAGGGCTCGAATGTCACGGGCTATGAAGTTCACTATTTAGTGGCGGATCCTTCCTTGGCAAGGGATCTGGCTCTGCCCTCCAGCAGCGTAAGTTTCAAAGGAGTCCGATGAGGAAGCATTTTACTTTATTAAAAACTCTCAGAGAGTCTCGCGGTAGTCTTGTTGGGTATTCCCTATGGTTGGAGAGTTGGGAGAAGGGAGAATTGTAGCGCAGGAAATTCAGCCGTACTATTAACTTTCACCAACATATGTACATGTACTTAATATACTATACATTTAATATATAAATATTACCTTATATACACAATTGCAGAGTATAAAGCGATTATTAAAAACTCGAGGAAAAAAACTTGGATGAAAGCTCAAAAAAGCTTGCTGGAGACAGTTGCTCTGTAATAGTGGAATTATGATATATGAAATTTGTTTTAATATACGTAAATAGTATATGTATGTACATCATGTATTAGTTATATAAGTATAGGAGGATGTAAAATTGAAAATACAAGTTTGATAAGCACTAAATAAAGGAGGGTTAAAAAGTGCTGCTGCGGCTGCTGCTGCTACTATACTGCTACCCTACTGCTGGACTTTTGGAGCGTAATAATAAAGAGTTGGGAGGAATGTGATGTCGTCGTGTGCATGACAATGTTCCTGCCATCCTGCTGAGGTTTATAAGTTTTTGATGAAAATTTCCAGGTGAATGTGACGGGGACGGACGCGGAAATTGGTGGCTTGACACATGGCACGACCTACAAGTTCTACGTTGTTTCCTTCAACCAGCACGGCAGCTCCGTTCCTTCTTCTATCATTCTAGTCAATGTGTCATCTAGCTGTGAGTTCCTTGTTCTTCTTCTTCTTCTTCTCCGGATTTTACTCTCTTTTCTCTTCCTTCTTGACAATTTTCTTCATCCTCCCCACCCCCTCTGCTGCCTCACTGACTGCTCTGTCTCGTTTTCGTTTGTCCTTGTTCTTGGGATTCTGTGAGGAGCAATACAGTTTCGAAGTATAAATTCAGCTTTGAAAATGAGTTCAAAATATTATTTTATGAGTATAAATGAGTTCAAACTAGTATTTCTTAAATATAATCGAGTTCGAAATAGCATTTCAAGAGTATAAATGAGCTCAAAATTTCAAGAGTATAAATGAGTTCGAAATAGTATTTTAGAAGTATAAATGAGTTCGAAATAGTATTTCTTGAGTATAAATGAGTTCGAAATAGTATTTCTTGAGTATAAATGAGCTCGAAATAGTTTTTCAAGAGTATAAATGAGCTCGAAATAGTTTTTCAAGAGTATAAATGAGTTCGAAATATTAATTTAGACGGGAAATTGGCAACAAAAAATTAAATTTCAGTAGTAAAAATTTACAACAAAACATTAAAAAATACAAATTGAGACTTTTAAAATCCTCATGGACAAAGATAGACGAAATTAATGGAGCGGGAGGGTGAGGAGAACAAATAATCCTATTGTCACTTCAATGTAACATCCCTATATATATATATGACTTGTAACTCGTAAATGTAGATGCTAATGTTATTGTGATTATCCGGATGTCATACAGCATTCAACGGGACAAGGATCGATGGTGTGGTGTCACCTCCGCACAGCCTCGTCGTCGCTACTCATAGCGCCACTTGGGTACAAATCGTCTGGCAACCACCGCTCTTTGCTCATCCCACTGACAAGATCACTTACAAGTAAAATTCTACATTTCCATTGTATCCTTGTTTTTTTTCGTACTCTCCTCCTTCACAAAGTTCTTCTGTGTCAGTGGCTAGAGATGTTTACACTTTGTTTTTTGAGATTGTTTGTCATTTATTTATCACAGTCTACAGATATAATAAAGTCAAAATGCCCTGGTTTTATGTTTTAAAAAATCTAAAATGTAGTTTCCCATGTAGGATTTGCAGGGTTCAACACTTCTAACACGTTTCCAGGATCTTCGTTGTAGTGTCAAATGATTATTTCCAGGATAAGCAATATTATTTTCAGGACAAACAATATTATTTCCAGGATAAGCAATATTATTTCCAGGACAAACAATATTATTTCCAGGACAAAAAATAATACTTCCAGGACAAAAAATAGTATTTCCAGAACAAAAAATATTATTTCCAGGACAATTTCAGTCGTTTTTTGATTCCAAATGTCGTTGTTTTCAATCCGATTCCTAGTGTCAGAGCGTTGTTTTTATTTTTCTACTTGTGTCGGAAGATTTCAGTTTGATTCCCAGCGTCTCGTCGAAAGGATGTTTTTAGTTGTGACTCTTACTGAGTGTCAAAGATTTGTTACCCCCTGTACATAATTCTGATAGTTATTATGGAAGGGCGCAAATTCGGATGTCATAACAGGGATTATATGTGTCGTCATTGCAGAGTCTACCACCGCAGCGTCAAGGAGACGAACATGACAGTCAATGAAACGGTTGTCAACTCGATCACATTGGACAGCTTAAAGCCTAACGCGCAGTATATTGTGTATGTGACGGCACTGAACGAGAAGGGAGAGTCACCAGCCTCCGAGACACTCATTGCCTGGACGGATCCTGCACATTCACCCTTCGTTGAGGTAAACAACTTATATACTATAGTATCGGTGGTGAAGTATCAAAAGGTACCAATTTCTCCGTTGAAAGTAACTGGAACTTGAAGGTAACTGGAAAGGAATTGGTACTTTGGGATCCTTCACCGACATTATAATTTATAACTTTTTTAAGGATTTGTACTATTTCCGCATACTCCTTAAATATAGTTCTTCAGTGACAGCCCACTGTATATAAGCATATACATATTTAGTATCTTGAACATCCTATAATAGAAAATAGAAACAGAATCCTCTACATATTTAGTTAGTCATTAAGGGATCTCTGTAATATTGTGTACTGGCAAAAAATATTTTTTTTTATATCTGTACTCATTTTTTATGTTCATCTCAATCTCGACTCGGCTATATGTAGGTTACATTATTACATTTCTTGTTGTTATCTTCAATGTTTGTACAGTAGTTACAACGCAGTGCATTGGCTTTTAGAAGTTAGTGTCGGAATTTTAGGTATTTGACATCGCATATTAGTTTTGGATGGCGGAGGTTTTCCCGTCTTAATGTTTTCGCACTGTACAGGAGTTGTTAAGCCCTCATTGCAATGCCTGCGACGATATTCCTAAACGACATGTTAAATTCCTGAATGGCGGTCTTGAAAGATAAATGGGGCCGAGGAGGGTATTGTGACTATATATAGATACAGCAGGTATATATAGTGACTATATATAAGTACAAGGGGATACAGAGCAGGTCCATCCTTAAGTGTTGTAATGAGCGGTGAGCGAAATGTTCCGCTCCGCTCACTTACGTGCACATACCGATGATGAGATTGTGGGTGCTCCAGGAATGTGTCTCCTGTCTTTGTCTGTTAAGGATCGTAATGAAGAATTCGAATGCGTGTAATGAAGCGTCTTAGTGCTTGTAATGATCAGGAATCCAATCCTTGCACTACGGACGAAACCGAATACGTTGTAATGAAGAGTCTCCATGTCTATGGGCTTGTAATGATGTGTCTGAATCCTTGTCAAGAAGACTCCGAAAGCTGTAACGAAGAGTCCCGATACTCGTAATAACGAATCCTAATGCTTGTAACAAAGAATCCTGTTGCTTGTAATGAAGGACCATACTGCTTACATTGAAGGACCTTAGTGCTTGTAGCAACCAAGATATTCGTTTTGCTATGAAGGAAAGATCCTCTATTGCTTGTAAGGCGAATCCTCTAATGCTTGTAAGGAAGAATCCTCTAATGCTTGTAAGAAGGAATCCTCTAATGCTTTTGCAAGGAAGAATCCTCTACTGCTAGTAAGGAAGAATCCTTCAATGCTTTTGTAAGGAAGAATCCTGCAATGCTTGTAACGAATAATCTTGTATTGCTTGTAACGACGGATCCTCTCATGCTGGTACTGAAGAATCCCGTATTGCTCATAACCAAGAATCCCATACTGTTTGTAACGACGGATCCTCTAATGCTTGTTACGAATAATCTTGTCCTGCTTGTACATGTAATGAAGGTTCCTGAAGCTTGTAAAGGATTTCAAATGGTTGACATGTTCGGAAGGTTATTTTTACGTCTGAAAGTTGTTAACATGGGATCTGAAAGCTTATCCAAGCTGTCGGTGACCCTTCCCGTTGAACACTTCTTGGCAGTTCACAATAGCGTGATGCAAAGTACAGACTCATCGTCAGAGACAGACAGAAGACTTATCGGTACATTGCTGCGGGTAATTTACCTCGCTTTGGAATCTCCTTTTCGCTGAAATCTAAAATCTAGTTAGATTTTGAAGGATGTTCGCCGTTTTCGTTACATTATGTAAATGGGAGGTTTGGAATTGGCGAGGTTGGAAGTTCCACTATCCATTATGATATTATCCCGCAGATATAGTTTATAGCATAGTACAGTACTTTTATGTATCTGTGCTGGGAGTGTATAGTTGGAGTATCTGAAACTGTGGAGGAATCGAAATTGTATACTTTTGTAAGTATGGTGTAGGTGTTCCAGCGATCTCCCTTGACTTTTGCTGTATGGCAGATAAAGTCCTAGCGGGCAATTTGGAATTGTCTGGAAGTATAAATATATAAGTATATTATATTTATTTGCAGGATATCAGTGTGCGTATATATATATTTGCAGAATATTAGCAAAAGTAAATGTGGGGGAGGGAGGAAATATGTAGAGAGGAAGATCTACAGTATAGGATTTCTAACTGTTTTGTACCAACAGATTCCTATAGCTCTGTATATTAGTAGAAGCTGCGGATGGGAAGGAAGGCGGGATATGGACGAAGAAGTATCAGACTATCATCTCCCAAATACATATGTATAGGAACTCCAGGAAGAGACGAGCATTGAAGAGTGAAATATTTTCCTTTGCCACATGATGTGAAGTAGAAAGTTGTAAATCCTCCTTGACTCATATGTCTTAGGCCATGTAATAGTCCAGGATAGGGTTTTTTGTCCCGCAGTATCTTTACACGTCCTCCCGTCTGATAGTACGGTAGGTTCTGTGTGTGTGATAGTGACGGCGTAGGAAAATGTACTACTACTGAAGAAGAACTGTGAGGGAAATTGTGCTTTAAGGAATAGGGAAGAGTACAAGAAGAAATATGTAGGAAAACTATGTACCTCTCTGTAGTTTCGTAAATGTGTGTAATAGCAGGGGCACGAAAAAACGAAAAAGACTATAGAAGTTGAACATTTCCTTTATACTTGTTCCATGTTCTTCTTATTCTTCTTCCACTTCTTGAGGAAATCTCAGTGGTATCTTAGGAATTAACATATAAAAGCAGGACGTATAATCTAATATTAAAGGGAATCAGAGGGACTTTGCACCAGTAACTCCTCCACAACTGTCTCACTTTTAGCTCCAAGTCCTATACACACGACCAAACAAACTTGCACACACACACACACACACACACACACACACACACACACACACACATGCTGCTCTCCTCCTATACTTCTGTTCTTGTTCGTACACATCCTGCCATTGCCATAGTCCGGGTACAGCTGGAGATAAGATATTTTTCTCTTCTCTGGGACCTCAACGAATAAAGAAGTGTGCGGAAGAAAGTAGGTTTTAACTTGGACTTCTTGTTCTTCCAAGTCTTTGCACTACTATTACACTACTTATATTTCGTAGTATTTCTTCCGCTTTTTCCCGTACTTTCCTCAACATTTCTTCACCTTCTGCCACTCTTCCAGTTATAAGGTTGTAGGTCTCTCTAACTATGTATTTCTTTACTTTTGGTCCAGGTTTCTAGAGCTTCTTCCTCTATTTTTTGGTCTTCCTCTAGGTCTCTTCAGTAATATTGTTCCAGGTTTTTCAGCATCTTGCTGTGAAGGATTTGCTGAGTTTTTTGCTCCTGTAAGATTCTGCTATGTTTTTTTTTACTTCTGGAAGAAGATTCGTCTATGTTTTTTGCTTCTGGAGATTCCGCTATGTGTTTTGCTTCCGTATAGGATCCGTCTCTGCTTTTCTGTTGTAGGATTCATCTCTATGGATTTTGCTTCTGTTGGATCTAAGTATTTTGCTTCTGTAGGATCTAAGTATTTTGCTTCTGTAGGATTCATCGCATGTTTTTTGCTTGTGCAAGATTCATCTCTACATGTTTTTCTGCAACTGTACCATTCTTCTTATAAATTTCTACTCCTCTGTATAAGATTCTTCTAGGTTTCTTAAGCTTCTCGGGTACTCCCAGTCTATGCTTCTCCAGCTTTGCTTTTGCTTTGGGTAAACTTGTCGTGGATGCTTTTTCTGAATAAACTTGTACGTTGCACCTACTTATATACGTTTCTTCATGAATTCGTCTCTCTCTCTCTCTCTCTTGACTCCGTTTCAAGTAGTTTCGTCTTCCTTTTCGTTGAGGTTTGACTATGAGGATAAGGATGTTGCAGTACATAAGGATGACATGGTTGTTGTAATCATGTGAAGGTAGAAGTCCTTTTGGTGTGTCTATGTAAGACATACAAGTACTTTTGGTTCTTTATACGGAGTGCGAGTGATAATCCCGGTACTCTTTATCCCTCAGTGAGCATTACCTTTGACAGGGTAATGAGGAAAAAAAAGTTTGAAGAGAGGGAAAGTGTAGGAAAGTGAAACATGACAAATTATACGGTGACTTGATGATGACAAAAGCAGTTGAGAACAAAGGGATCCTTTCTCATTTTCCTTTACATCCCTCACTTTTATTGTCCTAACAGCAGTTGCGAGTAGTCGTGGAGTACTATGGTGGATGGATGTTCCAAAGGCATTAAATACTCTCCGCTCCACGTAGTTTTTTCCCCATTTGTACTCTCTACCATCTCTATATACTTCTTTTGTATCAAGTAATTAGAGCCTTCCTGATTTCTTATGTCTTTCCACCAGACCCAGTTTTCTTTTAATAGCCACACACAGTTCACAGTTTTGTACAATGCTGATTTCGGGGTTGTGGGCGTCCGTTTTTATCTGCATTACTACTATATTGTCGTCATCATATTCCGCTTTTAGTCTTCCTTGTCGCTATAGCTCAACAACAGATTCGAAATTCCACCGGATTTTGATGTCCTTTAATTTAGCGGGAAATCTTTAATCTGTGAATTGAAAATCATCATAAATTATTACCGGAAATGAGTATAATAATTTGAAATACAGAAATTATTGTATTACTAAAGGAATTAAAATTTAATTAAAAAAATTAATCTTCATTTAATTTAATTAATTAATAAATCTAAAAAAGAAATAAAAATGGAATACTATAGTAGACACTATAGAACTAGGAACATACATGTACATACGTATAAGTATATAGCATGCATCTAGAGTAAAAATACGAGATAAAGCACCGAGATCGGAAGTACGCCGTCGGAATATAAATAACGGAATTAATTCACTTAAAAACATGTGTGTGCTTGTTGAAAATCCGCAGCCACCCCGGATCCAGCCGCCGAACATGCTGGTGGAGGGACGACAAATGACGGTAGTGTGCGTGGCACTGGGTGACCCCACGCCCACCATCTCCCTGTACATCAACGGGAAACTGATCAAGCAGCAGAAGAATCGGCACCTGACTTACCACGTGGAGAACGTTACCCGGGACATGGACGTGGTGTCTTGCTACGCGGATAATGGTTATGGTACCCCGATGGAGACCTCCAGACGCGTCCAGATTTATCGTGAGTCTTTACCTATAGCTCTCTCTCTCTCTCTCTCTCTCAGTCTCTCGTTCGTCCTCTTATCTTATCTCTCCATCCGCCCTGTCCCACTCCAGCATTATTATATAGTATACCTGTTGGGATTAAAGTACACAGTAGCCATCGTTACCATTAACATTAATTTACTACGGCCTCATTATGGCATAACGTGCTTGTCCTCGGAGTCACCAAGTACCTTCCAAGTAAATACGTAGTACCTACAGATACGCAAAATAGTTTGTATACATCCAGCCCATCAAAATTTCCAAAATGTACAACGTTCGGGGAATGTCCGATCCGCCGGATTATTCTGGATTTTATGTAGTCCACAATTATTCAGAATTTTGTAGTCCCCCATTTTAATCAGAATAACGGAGTCCACAATTTTATTTAGTATGACCAAGTCCACAATTTTTTTCAGAATGATGATGGAGTCCAGAATTTTGTTCAGAATGATGGAGTCCCGAATTTTATTCAGAATGATGGAGTCCACAATTTTATTCAGAATAATGGAGTCCACAAATATCCAAAATTAATTGCTCCAAATGCCAGATATCCTCTATAATAATTGTAAGTTCCTCAATCTCCTCGAGTTCATTGCTCATATTCGAGGACGAGGACTTATGATGATGATTGCGAAATTTTTCATAATTATTTTTTCTTTCTCTGTATGCCTAAAAAATATCAATTTATTGGCAAATAACAAAGTTTAGCAATTTCCGTGAGTCATTTAGTAGTAGTAATTACTTACATTATTATTACTATTATTATTTATTAAATTATTATTATTATTATTTCCAAATGGCGTACTATTATCCCGTTGTTGTTCAGAAAAGTGTATATATAGGGAATTGATATGACTTACGCAATTCTTTCGCAAACCCCGGCGCCGTCATTTACAACGGGAAGAAGTACAAGTTGTACACTTACAATATAAAACCCGAGCGCCAATACCCAACGACGGTTTTCCCCCGCCCGCCTGTTGAAATGGCAAAACTAATAATAATACTTTTAGACAAAGGAAATTCGATGAGGTTTTCCTCGAGGGAGACGTTTTAAAAGGGAGTCCTACACATCCATTTAGACTTCCATTTATATTGTACTTCCATATGTACGTACATGTATAATAGTATATAACATATCGGGGAAGTATCATAAAGTACCAAATATAGAGTACTTAAATACATACAAATGATGATAGCGTTCGTATTTAATCCTATGAATTTGACGAACAAGGAGGATGAAAAGGGATTGTTTCAACAACGTTTCAAGTTCCAATTGACGCCTTGACAGGAATATTTCCCAACAGGCGGATGATAAAACATTTTATTTATTTTTGATGGATTATTTTTTTCCCTTCCTTTTACATGATGCACCAAACCTTTTAAAGCTTTAAAGTTAAGGCTTTTAAGGTAACATCGACATTAAAAGCAGGATACAAAATCATTTTGAGCGTTTTACTTTCTTTGAAAGCGTTGTTGGAAGCTTTTATTTTATTTTATTTTATGTATTTGTAATTTTATTTTCATTGTTTGAGATCATGTGGTTAAACTGGTTAAAAAGGAAAAAGCGAAATACTTATATGTGGAAGCTTTTGGAAATTTGTCAAGCTTTGATCTTCGGGTTAGATCTGTAATATTCTTGCCGACTTGTTTTATTTTGATGATTACTTTGTAGCTTCAACAGTTGATTTCGCGTATAGGAATACATATACATGGTTTTGTTTTTTTTAATTGACTTGTCCATATACGGACGTCGGGTTGTATTTTCAGTGAATTTACCCTGTTTTGTTGGTTAATTTGTACAGACAAGCCGAGCATAAGTGGACCGGACACGACGTACGTGCCGGTGGGAGACACAGGCGTGATCGAATGTACCGTTGTTGCCCATCCGGACCCGAAAGTAGTCTTTTGGAACGAGAAGAATGGAGAGCGAGTGCCCATCGTTACATCCGCGAAGTACAATGTCGAGCCGGAGCAAAAGAGTGTGGAAGTGAGTAGAAAATTATGATGATTTTGTTTTCCTCCTATATCCTTACTGTTTTTATACTATTTTGAAGTAAATGTATATTTATTATTTCCGTAAATGCAGTATATAGTATGGTTATATGACTCGTACTGTTGTCACTTATGATGATGATGATTATTACATCTTTTGTCCTTCCCGAAAATTTTAGTTTTGCAATATCAGGCATGAAAGCCATTGTTTATTATTGCACCAGAGGAGATTTCTGCATTGTTCCGGGATGATTACACAACTCAAAACGGTTTTTTTCCGGGGACGGAGCCGCCAAGTCATATTTATACGTCCGAAATCATGAATTATTATTGTTTGTAATGGGAGTTTGGATGGATATGTATAATATGTACTTGCGTGTACATGTATAGTTTTGCTGTAGCTACTTCAGAGTCGGAATTACGGTATTTGGGGATGTTAAAATATTCTTGGTGCTCGCAGTACAGTCAGCAGTTCCAATGCTGTGTACTCACATTCCCTATGTTGGATGTGCGTTCAACATTATTCCTGATGTTGAATTCATGAACATATACAATCAACTTTCGCGACGTTGTATGTCCTTTCAACAATCTCGAAACAGGGTGTACGTACTTTAACAATCTTGAAGCCCGTGTACCTACTTTAACAATATCGATACTAGTATATGTATCTGTAGTACTTGGATCTAACAAACTTGATGTCGGATCTATGTACTTCCACAATATCGATACTATAGTGGATGTACAATGATGTACTTATAGATCTATAACAAACTTGATGTCGGAACTATATGTACTTCGACAGTATCTATCTTTAGATGCTAGAAGTATGTACGGACATCTTTAACAAACTTGATGAAGGGTCTATATATACTTCAGCAGTATATTTAGATGCTAGAAGTATGTACGGACATCTTTAACAAACTTGATGAAGGGTCTATATATACTTCAGCAGTATCTTTAGATGCTAGAAGTATGTACGGACATCTTTAACAAACTTGATCTTGATGCTGGAGGTACTTTAAGAGTATCTTCATACTCGATGTATGTACCCCAACAATCTGGATCTCTTGATGCTAAAATTGTTTGTAGATGTATTTTATGAACAATCAACGTACATTCAGCTCTTCCGAAGTTAGAAGTTAAGGTCCCAGCTCAAATCGTCTATTATACATGACTATTTATAGTATTTATACCAGTAGTTCGTAGAGAACAGAGCCTTTCTGGGAATTGGCGATCCACTGTGGAAAAGTTTGTATCACGTCAAGTTATTATCTGAATTGACATGCCGCATGACAACATGTCCCTATATTTTCTCCGTCCGTGATGCTTCTCCCTTCATTACAAGCTATATACAGCAAGAACATCGTTGTGCAATATATTTTGGGCATGATGCTCCTTTATAACGCTTGTTTTATATCCCAGTATCCTTTTCCACCGATCCCGTTGCTAAACGTAAGAATCCTCAGGCAGATGCGGTGCAATTCATGCCGATTCGAAAACCTTTGCTGGACGACCTAGAAAAGTCTTGAATTTTTGCAGTGTAGATGATCCCAGGAAGCCTATGGAATTGCATCGAAATTCCGGAAGTTGAAATTGCATTAGACTCCGAGAAGTCTTGTATTGCATGAAATAACCTGTCTTCAATTGCACTGAAGTTTCTGAGTATAGCTTTCAATTGCATTTTGTGGTTCCGGAACGTTCTTTTTTTTTGCACTAAAGAACCGGCCTAGTCTTGAATTGAATTGCATCGACTCTCCCAAAGCTTTTGAATATTACAATATACTTATACAGAAGGTCCGAAGAAGTTCGGGAAAAGTCTTATTCTTGTAACTCTAACTTATTCTTCAAACTCAAGCATGCGGGGAACTCTTGCGTTATTTAGTAACGCGCCCAATCCGAACTCCAATGTTCTGGAACTATAATGTATAGAGAACTATCAGGGAACTATAAAGTAATGTGAATTTTTTATAAATATAGAATTGCTGGGGTATAAATACGTATATATTTTTAGGAAGAGAATGGAAGCAATAACTCATCCCATGTACTTACGTATTACACATTGACTACATTACATATTATACTGTTTTATTATTCATAATACACTTTTCTCCTTCTCCCGTCAACAGTTTCTTCGCTTCCCACGGAACTGCAGAAAATCTCAAACTCTGGTGTATAAAGTTTACGGATCTAAAAAATATATACTTTTATAATGTACTTTTATGTTATACAGATATATGTGATATTGTCCTTGAATATCGACTAAAAGTATTTTCTAACTTAACTAAAAAAAATGTATATCGAATTCTCGTTTTTATACAACATCAGTATATATGCAATATCAGCATAATATAAGAATTCCCGTGTACAAATGTGAACAAAAATCATGTTTCCTACAGCATTTCTGCTTGTCTCAGCAAAAGTTGCATTAATATTTAATGAGCCTACCATGTATTTTTTTCCCTTTCTGTTACAGTTACAAACGTCGTACAAATATAAATTGAAAATCTCAAATGTGACGGAGCAGGATGTCGGCAAGTATGTTTGCGAGGCTGAGAACGTGATTGGTGAGGAGTCTAAGGCTTTCCAACTACAAGTCCGTCGGCCTCAGGTGAATTTTCTGAAAACAGCTTTTTCTCTCTATTATGTCAACTTTAATAATTTTGGATTTGCACAAAGTATTATACATAATATATATATACAATACATGTGCCTTATAGTAAAAGAAAGTGGTTTAGCCGTTTTTCCTTTATAATCTGTTTACATTTCTTGTCTCTTTGCTCTGTTTGCGGCAATAATGTGTGTTCGAAAAATAATATTTTACTACTTTTGCATTTTTGACTTTGACTCGGCGACACATTCATTTGAATTGAAGAGACAAGAAACGCAGTGATGACAGCTGAACGTTTATTTCTTTCCTCGTGCTCAGGTTTTTTGACTTGTTGGAGAAAGTGATTCTGCTAATTTAAAAGAAGGCAATTTTGTTATTTTTGTATTTTCTGACGTTTTTGAAGTTCAATTTTTTAACATACGAAACTGTGTGCAGGAATGTATTTGTAGGAAGGTGAAATGTAATATTATAAATGATTTTTAACTGTACAAAACACAAACGTTCCATATGTCCCAGCGTCAACTCCGCACGTATCATTTTAAAGGAGCAGATGTGAGAAGTTGGGAAATGGCATATATGAATGTTGTCATATGTCGTGTCGTGTGGCATTTTGTCAATGATGCCCAAAAATCCCCGAAACTCTTTGATTTTTTAGAGTATATGTACATATTATTTTGTTAGGGTGTATGTAAATAAGTGTGTTACAGCTAAACCGTTAAGTTACAATACTAAGTTTGAACATGAATTTTGATGTTCTTTGGTGTTGTTGGGGGGAGGGGGAAGTTTTGGAATTTAATTTGTGACATATGTTGTGTTGGTTGTTCACACAGGATTCTAGTGGAAACATTACGGCTTGCTGCATGGCAAACGGAGTACGGCCGGAGTGCATTGACGCCTGCTCGTTCTTCATGGATATTGAGTCGGTGATCAACAAACCGCAGTGCCTACCCGACTTTGATAAATTGATGAAATGCTCCGCAGGTATTCACTTTCACTCCGCCTGTATACACACGCTCCTATTCTCTTGTCTCCTTGTGTATTGTATTAAAAGGTGGAGGTGCTTTCCTAGAATGCCCAACACCATTGTTCCCGGCTTCCTACCCCGGAACATAGTTCCTGGTAGTTCCAGGGCTTGGCTTTTCAAAATCGGACTTTATAATCATAATAGACGTATATGCTGCCACGTTTGTTTAAATGATTCTGTAGCTCATACAAGTCCCTTGTTATTATTATAGTGATCCTGTATAGTTTCCCGTGATCTTATTATTACGTACAATGTAGTTGTATATGTAGTATGAACTAACACTGATTGTGTAGTTGTCGAGCTTCTACTCTACTTGATCATGTAGCTCCATCGTTTTTGTAGTAGTTGTCGGAGCTACACCGCTTTAGTATTATAGTTCTTCGAGCTCCATCGTTTTTGTAGTTGTTAGAGCTTCAACATTAATGTCGTTCTGTTGTAGCTACAGCGTTTGTGATGGTTTACTTCATACTTACATAGCTACTACTCTTAATACTTACGTAGCTACTAGTATGGGCTTGTGATGTAGTAGCCCCTATACAGTTGTGTATAATAAGTTTGATAGCACCAGCAGTCATGTAGTGCTAAGTTCAGTGGTCGTGTATCTAGTAGGAGTACACGGGTACAGGATGTTGTAATGTTGTAACAGGATGAAAATTTATTAAAAAAGAGACTCTAACATCCGACATGTATTTAGATGGTCGGGATCACCGAGCTTGTTGCTCCAGTTGGGGAGTTCCACGACGATGCCTTGATTGGTGCCGTGGTGAGCCGTTGGCTCAGGCTGGAGAACTTTGTATCTTACAAAATACGAAATCCATCCTGAAATGCTTTCAAGAGAATAGAGGTAAGACTTTTTGAATGCCTGATCGGGCATGTTGATAGTGTTGAATAATAGTTGACTCACTTCTCCCCTCCCTCCTTCTTTTTCTACCCGCTATTTTCTCAAGAGCACATCGTATCTACATACTTCCAAAAGTATAAGTATGCATACTTCCACAAGTATAAGTATTCATACTTCCACAAGTATAACTATACATACTTCCACAAGTATAAGTATACATACTTCCACAAGTATAAGTATACATACTTCCACAAGTATAAGTATACATACTTCCACAAGTATAAGTATTCATACTTACACTAGTACACATACTTACACAAGTATACATACTTAACACATACACACCCAGCGCCTTCATTTTCACAAAATTACATACCGGCGTCTATTTTCACAAGAACACATACCTAACCTTCGTTGAGATTCTTGAAGAGAACACATATCATCGTCTACTTGTTTCACAAGCACTTTCGTCTCGTTTAACCAAAACCTCACACAGCTTTCTAGTATATGATCATATACAAAGATATACGCGGAATGTAGAATCTATAAGGAAAAATGGTATACGTATATACTTTTATAATGAAACTATCCCGTGTCTACTACTTTCTTCTCAAAAAACACGCACCCGAAACTTCTCCAAGAATACATATTAAAACTGTCTTTTACTTTTATACAAGACGACGAGAGTCCGGAAAGCCTGATAAAGCAGGACTTGTCGGTTGGTGTAAAAGTCTGTTTAGTTCTCCTGTCTCCATCACACAATGTTTCATATCCGTTTTTGTAATATTATACCCGTCGTGTCTGGGGAGAATTCCTGCTAGAATAATTATTTAAGATTTTTGGTTTAAGTTTGTGTGTGAGAGAATTGTGAGACAAGATTTATTGAGTTTAATTTCTTGTTCCTCTACTCCTTCTATGTATAATACAATATCTTGTTCCTTCTTGTTGTTCCAGACCAACTTCCCGGACCGCCACAGAATGTCAAGGTGGAGGTATTGTCAGAGAATGAAGTTGAAGTTCACTGGGATCCTCCGGCCATTAATCCTCACAAAGCAGCTATTTATCGGTGAGCGGAGTCTTCTCATTTATTATCTCTTTCTCTCTCTCTCTTCTACTTTCTCTTCTACTTTCTCTTACTATCCCTCAAAGTTTTATGCGTTTATATAATATACTTATATAATATGGAAATATGACATGATTCCCTTCTCTTCCCCTGACGTTTTTATTGTTTTTCCCTTCATTTCTTCTTCCCCACCCGCCTGTGTCACGGGCGCGGAAGACAACCTTCACAACTCCCCTGTCACTATTCCTAATCCTAATAATTATGGAAAATACATAACAAAACAGTTATAATATTCTTGTTTTTTACATGATGATACTTGTTTTTACATTGCTTTGTATACGTATAATAATTGTGATATTTTTGTGAAATTGTAATATATTTGATGTGTATAAAACGAATCTCAAAGCATTCTCAGAGCATCTCACAGTGCAAATTTTTAGTCTCACAAAATATTTTGTCTCTATTTCTCTCTCTCTCTCTCTCTCTCTCTCGCTCGCTTTGACAGAGTCTTCTGGCGCCCGACCGGGGAAAAAATGTCTCAGAAGCATGACACTAATGAAACCAGCGTACGAATTGATAAGCTGAAACCCGGTGTTCAGTACGAGACTGTCATAAAGGCGGGCAACTCTCATGGGACATCTATTCTTACCCAACAATATTCCTTCTACACGGAGGACAATGCCATTTCCTCCGCACACACGGGTAAATGAGATTCTTAGTTACTCTAAATCTACCATTGTCAGGTTGTAAAATGATTTTAACGTAATATCCTTGTGGTGAATAATAAATTGAATTTGTGTCATACGGAAAGTGGAGTACGTAATTTAATTAGGGTAGAGTTTGCATTAGATTTGATTCAATGAAATTATTATTTTATATGGATGACGAAGTTTTATTGTTGTAAAAAGCTATATATTGTACGTATTATACAAAGTTGATATTATCCGAAAGTTTCTCTATAGCATAGTTATAAAGTTTGTATAGTTATTCATATAGATTATATATTTATTTATATAGTTTTTAAAGTTATTTATATAGTTTTTATAGTTATTTATATAGTTTTTAAGTTATTTATATAGTTTTTATAGTTATTTATATAGTTTTTATAGTTATTTATATAGTTATTTATATAGTTTTTATAGTTATTTATATAGTTATTTATATAGTTTTTATAGTTATTTATATAGCTTATATATTTATTTATATAGTTTTTATAGTTATTTATATAACTTATATATTTATTTATATAGTTTATATAGTTGTTTGTATAGTTCATAGGCTCTGTAGAAGTTATTAAAGAGAAAATCTGAAGTTTACGTTGGCATTATTACTATTAGATGAGTCTCCTCTATATACACAATTTAATTAATTTCCTCTTTTGGGATAATTTGATCAAGGTGGAAGTTCCAGTGCGGGCTTAGGCGTCGGCATTTCTTTCCTTGTCATCCTGATCGTCGTCGGAGCTGTGGGTGCTGTATGGTTTGTAAGAAAACGTCAGTTCGGAACCAAACCGCCTGGTGCGATTGCTTTTGAGAATCCGTCTTACATTCGAGAAACTAATCCTGACTCCGTGCACGTAAGTCTCATTCCTGTCGTTCATCTCTGTCGGAGGATTTCCTCCAACCATCTTCATATACTTATATATCCCCCATTTTGCTGTAATAACGTTATTTTTAGAATTATTACCTCCTCTTTATTCTCCCGTATATACACAACCGTCCAGTGAAATATTATTATTATATTTTGGCGATAAAATGATGACACATGTATGAAATAAATTGGATGATATAGCTACAAAAATTTGAAATAAAATGGATGATATAGCTACAAAAATTAAATTGAGGATATGTAGCTACGCATGTAAGATGGAGGATATCTCTATAAAAATTAAATGGGGGATATATCTACAAGCATAACGATATAACTGACGAGTAAATTCACGAATATAATATGAAAAATTTATTTTCACATAATATTGTAAACAGAAAATTATAGAACAATCTACATGTATGTATGTATTATACATGTGATAGATAGGCTCTTGATACTTGATATTAAAAGTAAATGGAAAAAAAAGAATGAATAAAAATGTTTTTTTTTCGTGTTTATATCCAGGCAAACGGAGATGGTCCGTTGAGTGGGAACGGAACCGTTCCAAGCGTCAGCAATGGAGTCCCTTCAAGTACAGCAAATGGTTGGCATACAGAAACGCTGTATCCTCCCCGAGCTGAAACAGAAGTATCCCCAACACTGTATGAAGAGCTCCGTCTAGGTTCGGAAGGAGCAGGATTCCGGAGACTGAAGCCTTAAAAAAATCGTTACAAAGATATAAAACAAGCTACTATATTAGATATGTATTACGATAATAGTACCATACTATATTATTACAGACTTGAAACCGAAAGAAAGAAACATTACATTGCAAAAACCTATATTAAATTTTGAAGATACAAAAATATGTAATTTCCCGCCCACATAAATGATACTGCTGTTATAATTATTATTAATTAAGTAATTAATTAATAATAATAAATTATTATTGTACTTCATCATCATCATCATGATAATCTATACAGATGGATGTGTAAATATAAAATATTACTTATAAATAATTTTATGTACGTGTGTATAAACTTTGCTATATATGTAAACAAAACATTAATCAAGTAGGATCCATAACTGTGACTTTTTTAGTTAAAATAATTGTTAATTGTATATTATTTGGTGGCAAGAACGCCAGGACTAAAAATATGGGGATTTTTGAATTTTGTCATTTTTAGTATAATGCAACACAAAAATTCGAATGTCCCAGTCCCAGAAGTGTCATTTTGAAGTATGTGTATGTATATATGTGAATAAGCCGTAACAAGAATTATTCTTGTTGTTGTATTGTTGTTTAATGTGATCAAACGTCACAAAGGGGCAGTTTAATCGAATAAAAGTAGTTAAACTTGATAGAATATAAAAGTAAAACGAGCAATTTGACAAATTTTCACACAAAATATTGAACAAGGTCTTCGTTTGTATGGCGGCTATAGAGACACTCATTATATTGTACTAAAATTGAAAGGTTGAGAGAGATAGGAATTTTTAAAAAATAGTCATTAACAATATTCTATTCCTGTGAGACAGAGGGAACGGATTCAAAGTAAAACTGATGACGACGATGATATATAGCATTCCTTGTCAAGAATGTCTAAATAAGCACATAATTAATTATAGTATGGATAAGGTAATTATTACATGAAATGCAGATGGGCGGACAAAAAAAATGTTTTGCACGACCACTCTTTTTCATTTAGTAATTATAACAATTATTATTAATATAAATCATTATTGTAAGTTTGATGTAATTAGGATAAAATATATAAATAATTAAAAACAGTATATAGTTAGGTTTTTGACATATGGACTTTTCCAAGAATACAATGTATGTACAGTTCTATCTATCAGAGTGTGTGTAACAAGAGCATAGCCATGTTTTGCTATAAATTACATAAACATTTACTGATAATATATTTGCGACGACTGGAGAAGTTACATCCCCCTTGATGAAAAGAAATAATAATTGAATTTTAAAAACAATGAAAAGACTTGGAACGGATTGATCCTTGTTGAAATCCTGATATTTAGATTGTTAAAATTATGATAAAAAAATTATTATAGCAAGCCATCTCTTCTTAAACTTATATGTTTGTATTTTGCAAAGAAATGCATATTTGAAAATAATATAAAAGTATATATTATACTTTAGTAGTAGTAAGGGATAAATAGTTTATGTAAGCTTTATTAATGTTGATTATAATAATTGTTATTATTATTACAACAATATTCATCAGCGTTATTGGTTTAAAAAATCTATCCGAATCTATACTGGAACAATCGTAACTTATAAGAATTGTATGTAATTATTTAAATACTATTTTGTCTCGGGTCTGATTTTAATTTTTTCCATTTCCCCGAATTCCTTCTCGTTACCGATTATCATAATATAAACGCATTTCTGAATTACACACTATAATAATAACTGTACTGATGTTGTGACCATTGGACTTGATAGTAATTATATCATAAGTATATAAGCATTTCACAAAGAAACAAATTATTATGTAATAACTTCATAAAGTCAACTTTACAGAGAATTCTCATTCTACTCTTTTTACTTATGATTATTTAACCCGCACATATAATTATTTGGATCTGTACTCATTGTACACAAAATGCACACTGGATATTTTACACACTCGCATTTATTTGACATTCTTAAACAAATTATTTTTAACACGTTTTGAAAGCTACTTGATAATGATTTGTAGAGGTAATTTAGAAAGATTAAAGTCACATCCGCCTTTCAGGATTTAAAAGGGAAAGTATAGTGTGAACTTTTATACAGGAAAACTGTTTAAAATACTGATGATTTACTACTGGTTAATTAACATTATTAGCTAATATTACAATGCTGACGGTAACTTTTAGAATGTTAAAATGTATTACTGGCAAATCAAAATTAAGTTTAATGTTTAAAGTTTATGCGACTTCGTAAAATGTCAATAAAATCACAGTGTAATTGTATACAAGATGTACTATTTGATTCAAAAAGCTTATTATATAAACTTTATATTCTGTAAAGTATGACATTTCTCTGGTGGTTTGTAATAATTACTATTGTGAATATAAAATATTAATATTATATATATATATTGATTCAGCGAGTATTCTGAATCAATTCTGTTTCCTATATAAATAATTAATTAAATTAATTAAATTAAATATTACTATTGTTGTAATAACATTGCATTCAAATTGTTGTCTCCATAAACATTATTATTCAACTAATGTATAGCAGCTATAAAGATATAAGTTTGTGTCAACAATTTTACAAAATATTATAATAATAATGGACCACCATACATATATGAAAGGGATATTACAAAAAAAGCGTCAAAAAAAGTTGTGATTGTGAGGAGCGAGAAAAATATTATTAAAATTATTATCATTATAATACGACTATATATGTGTCACTATATATACTCTATAGTGTTATTACTACACTATACTGAACTATTATTACACAGAAAAAAATAGTAAAATTATTAATAATTATTATTACTAGTAGTATTATTAAATTAAAAAAAACAATTATTAAAACAACTTACGTACCTATATGTTGTTGTTCCGAATGCAAAAAAATTGAAGAGTTTACAAAAAGCTTAGGCTTATTAACCTGTGTCGTGATCGTGAGATATAAATGCGAAGGATTTGCAAAAAAATCTGACGTGGTAATATTTACGAAAAGTGTAAAAGGCATGAGGGACGTGGTGGTAACTTTGTAAATATTTTTAGGATTTATTATTATGAATATTTTTAGGATCAATTACTAGGGTCATTATTATTAATATTATTAGGATTTTAACTATTCTCATTGTAAAAAAGAAGGTTTAATGTGAAAAAATACTTCAAATGCAAAAAATTATGTTCTATTATTAGACATTTGGCATCGTCGTCATCTCAAGTGTTTCAGCAAATTCATCACACAAACAACAACAAAATATCAAATTAGGCGTCGCTTAAATATTGTAATAATTAATACTAATTATAATATAATTATAATATTAATATTCTAAGAAGAATTATTATTACTACATAGAGTATAGCCATCGGAACAAATTATTATTACAAAATTCTAGGAATAATAATAATTAATTATTATTATTAATTATGATTATCCTTTTCATGGTATAAATGTGCTACTCATATGATCTACAATACAAGCGTTGTTACATGTTTATAGGAAGTATTATTAATTGTGAGTATATAATTATTATTATTAGCGCTGATGGGAAAATGCGATATTTGATTTTGTTGTCTTTAATATTAATGAATAGGTCACAATGTCACAAACTCAATATTAAGAGAGGCTATATACTCTGCAATTTGTAATTATTATTGAGTTTGGGATTTTGAAAAAAAAGTGCAAGTATTTTTTAAAACCAACCCCTAATAATTTTTATTATTATTATTATTATGTTTTTCCGATTTTATGATGGAGACCACTTTGAACTTTCACTTTTTAAGTTTGTATATTATATTTGACATTTTTATTTGATAATAATAATAAAAAATAAAAATAAAATGTTTTTCAGCGCCCTATTTGAACGGTGTGTACTTTTAAGGTCAAATCTAAAATGTTGTAGCTTTTTAATGTTAAATATTATATGGATAGGGATACAAAATATAATTAGGGTGGGTGTAAAATGTCTATACTTATATACAGTTTTAGATACAGTGCGAAAGAGTAAGCGCTGCTACGGAATTAAATAGAAATAAGTAAGTACTGCAAAAGTAACGTCAACGTACCTTACAATATCAACAAAAAAAAACTATTATCGGAAGCAAAAGGTTTTTTGCTAATATGTAAAATAGACGATACAATTAACAAAAGCTGTCAAAATTTTATTCGAAGTTTAATATGGAAGCACACGTATATATGTACTTATATGTGTTTTTTTTTGTTAATTTACTTAGTCTTGTGGTAAATAAATGGTCATAATTTATGTAGCCCATATTACCCTCCGGGGGTTTTGTCACAATTGATTTTCTTCCTTCGAATCATTTTAGCATTCAGAGAGAGAACGTAAAACTTTATTTTACAACTGACACCTAATGGTGCTTGCCATTTGACACAGTATACATTTCAAAATTAACTCAAAACTAATTTTCATAAACTAAAGATTTGAAAACAAAGTTGGCTTATACTTATCTAGTTTTATACAAATGATTGTGTATAATTTTACAAGATCCCCTAATACTTGCTATTGAAACTTCATTATTTAACTCTTTTGGAAGATAGAATCTTTTTCGAAAATCTTCAAAGTAACTCATAATAAATTTGCTTAAGAAACGTTAACGTCGTCAAAAATAATTACGAAAATTATTAAGGATGAAGGTTTTATTACGATTAGTTTCGTATAGCGACAAAGTTTATTATTTTGCATTTAAAATTTCTTGAAAAAAAATAATTTTTTGAAAAATGAATGCAAAATAATTTGTTTGAATTTTTGAACTTTTCGAGAAATCTTCAAAAAGTTATTGTGATAAAAACATAAAATGAAAGTAATGATAATGATGATTCGATTTTCAATCACACTAAAATAGAATAATCAAATTTTGAGCGTGTTTCCTGATTTTCCTGGACGAAGCAAAATGAAGGAATAATTTTCATTCATACCACAAAAAACAAAATGGTTCTTCCCTACTAAATTAATTTTGCTCGTTTTTAAAACAATCAACAATCAACAACGAGAAGTTGAAGTCACAAAATTAAGTGAAATAAGGCGATTTGGATATTGGATTTGGATATAGAAAATTGTAACACACACACATTGGACCAGCTCAGCAATGTTCTAAACTTACATAAAGTTGGATAAACACACACATGTTGCAATTTTAATGAAAATTCCCTGATCTGAAAGTGAAGTTTTAAGTTCAGGACATAAGTTTGCATGAATTTTTAAGACTTGTTGATTGTTTCTGCAAGAATAATAATGTAGCGGGCATCAGTGGAAAAGGGACGAATAATGGATACTGAACACATGTAGATATAATGAAATAATAAGATAGTAGAATAGAAATAGTATACAGTAGAGCCATTTAATAGCAAAGCGAAAACTTCGTTTGTGTTAAATAATTTACTGAGGAAAAACACACGAAACTTTTTGTTTGGAGGGGGGAAGAAGATGGAAAAACTCAAGGAGCAGTTCAAGACAAATGCAAAGGATTCTGAGGTAAAAGATACTCAATAATTAATGTCAAATGCACATTTCAGCTGGGGAAATGGGGGAAGCCAGGAGGTTCCTTATTATTATATGCAAATTATTACTGCATTCACTTCACATCGCACAGCGTGCGAAAAAATCCTCCAGAAAAAAAAACAGGGTCCAGTCATATGTTGTGCAATAGTGTACAACATTATTTAGATCTGCAAAAAAAAGAAAAAAAATCACAATACATATGGGAATTTGATTGTCAGGATGCAATTGGGAATGCAATAAATACGATTTATATATGTTATCCCTGCTTTTATATTTGTTTTCCTTCCCTGCTTCTATATTTGCTATCACTCCCTGCTTTTATATTTGTTAGCCCTGCTTCTATATTTGTCGTCTCTGCTTCAATATTTGTTTTATATTTGTTATCCCTCTGCTTACCCCGATCTTGTAGGAACTCCGACGCCGACGGGTGGAAGAGTTGGTGGAACTTCGTAAAGCTTCGAAAGACGACCAAATGACTCGCCGGCGAAACATCGATGAAGATGATAGTTCACCAGAGGAAAGTGTAGTGGAGTTGGATCCACAGGAGCAGCAATATCGGCTGGAGAAGATCCGAGTCATTGACAGTTTAATGATGGGGTATCAGCATATACATGATTTTTTTTGCTTTTTGGAGCTCCTCTGCCGTATTTCCACATAGTCTTAAAGCTTAAATCCTATACATATTCGTAATATTATGTTGGGGGGAAGAGCCGGAAAATAATTTGGAAATGTGTCCGGGAATAATAGAAACGATCTTGGGCAGCATTTGAAGGGACTGCAAATGGCACATAAATTCCTCAAAAGCTGTCGACCTCGTCCCATTGATCTGTTCGTGACTCAGGGGATCGTCCCGAAACTAGTTGAGTACTTGAAAATGCATGGGCAGCCCGAGATCCAATATATTGCTTGTTGGGTGCTCACTACGATCGCATTTGGAAATCAAGATCAAACGACTGCAGTGGTTCAGGCTGGAGCAGTTGATGTACTACTGCATCTCCTCGATTCCCCAGTGCCCCGTATTGTAGATCAAGCTATTTGGTGTATTGGCAACATTTCCGGCGATGGATCCGAATCACAACAACTCCTCCTCAGCAAGGGACTTGTTCCGAAGCTCATCCAAATGGCTGAGTCCGATCGGAAATTGCAAGTATATAGATGATTTTTTCCTTTTTTCAATCCAATATACACTGTCAATGAACTTCAACTTGCACTCTAAAAAGACAGTCGAGTCTTTCTTCCGTGTTCTTTGGAAAGCATTTCCAAAAAGGATTGCATTGCTAGTAAATTGGTATATATATGTTGTAATGTCATCCTCCGATCTTCTTGCACCTTCGGATCACGATTAATTCCTTCTTGGCATATCTCTTTATCATTTGCTCTGTCAACATTCATTATTATTTTGTTACTGATCATCCATTGATATTTTAAAGGATCACTGATCAACAACTATTATAATCAATCATTGATCAGCAAGTATTATAATCGATCATTGATCAACATAACTATTATAATCGATCATTGATCTGATCAATAACTATTATAATCGATCATTGATCTGATCAACAACTATTATAATCGATCATGGATCAACAATCAAATTAATCATTGATCAAAAATGTATTATTATGGATCTTGATTTATAAATATTATTACCGATCATCAATATCAACAATATCAATAATATTGTACCGAATATCTTAATTGGTGTTCCGCAGCCGGATCACTTGAGCAATATTGTCTGGACAATGTCGAACTTATGTGAAAAGGCCACCTACCCCTGTCAACACATGAAAAGCTGCCTTCGAATATTTTCCAGAGAGATTTTTCACAGCGATATGAGAGTCGTTCGTAAGTTCCTCCTAAACTACTAAATTCAAGACAATCAAACACAAATAAACGCATTAAAATTCAACGTCGGTAATAAAATCACGATAAAATTGAATATAATAAAAAATATATAAAATAACCTGATTATTGTTACTTGAACTTGACCCACAAAAGGTGAAGCTGTTCGAGGGATATCCATGCTAAGCTCAACGGAAGAATGGTTAGATGAGATCTACGACTCGAATGTTCTGACCGAGATCACGGGATTCTTGACCTCGGAAGACTGGAGGTTAGTCAAGTCGAGTCTTAAAGCTATCGGGCATTTTGCTGCTGGAAGTGATAAGCATGTAAGCATAAATAAGGAATATTATTTTCTAACGTACTTCGCAATCGAAATTAAATTAGTAATTATTTATAATTAAATTATTATACAGGATTTCTGGCGAAATTTATTTTAATCAAAATTTATTTTCCCAAACAAAACCATCCGTTTTTATAAATCCTATAGGTTCAATACCTAATTGACTCCGTTGCTCTGCCTCCGATAATTCATTTAATGAAAAGTCCGAGAAAGCAGATGATGAAAGAGGCCTCCCGAACGGCCGGAAATATTGCTTGTGGTACTTTTGACCAAATTCTGGCACTTCTCAATGCCGGCGTGGCTCCGAATGCCGTTTATGTCCTGGAACAAGTAATAAAAAAAATTTAATTAGACAAAATTTTCTATTATTTTGTAAAATTAAATCCGCATGACATATTAAACTAGTAGATTTGATTTAATTAATTTTATTATTTATTTAATTTTTGTGTATGTAATATTTTATTTTTGTTTTAGTTCAATATTTACTTAATATTCAAAATAAATTTGCAGGGGGACAAAGACAGCATAGTAGAAGCGTTACATCTCCTCACAAATATCACAACTTTATGCAAGATGGAGCAGTTGATGTATTTGGAAAAAGCAGGAGTCGTCGCCTCAGTGTGCAAGCACTTGAATCGTCGAAATTCATCTGCCATTTATAATTCCCTTAAATGTATTCACAACATGTTAAGGGTGACTTTTTAAATTAAATAATTCATTCATTTTATATTTTATAATAATACAGAATGTTGAGAATAATCTTAAAACGTTTTCTATCAAAATGGTAATTTATTCTCAAAAAATCAATTCTTCGCCTCTATATAATAAATTCGTTTTAAAAAACCGCAAATAGGCCCAAACGTAAACAATAAAGTTAATAATTAAAAACATTTTTACACCAATTTGTAAATATTCTTTTTTTTTGGTAATTATTACAGGTTGCTGATAAATACGACGATCTAGAAGAATACTTGGAAATACTGGAGGAAGCTTCCGGAAAGGACTTCATGGAACAGCTGCAATCGCATGAGAATTCGACGATTAGCTCGAGGGCATCGTACATCCTCGATAAATATTTCAATGACACGGAGGTATTTATCTTCGTCGATCCTTTCGGAAGTCTTAACTGTAGTTTTGAAATGAATACCAGGCTTTGATTTGATTTTTATGTATAATAGGAATATTGCTTACATATTATAGGAATAAACTATAATATTGCTGTTCATTTTCAGTTTTAACATTTCCTTATTTTCATTAATTCAAATTAATTTAATAGTTTCGACAGTTTATTTTAAATCGCAATATCAATAGAAATGTTATTATTTTTTAATATTTTTTTAAACATTTTAAATTTCAAATTACGATTTTAATGGCGAAGTGCTTTTTAATTAATTTGTTAATGTTTGTAAAAATCTATCTAAGAATTATTTTAAACACTAAATATCACTTCCTAAATTGTTGTTATTTTGAAATTAAATTCTTGAAAGCAAATATTTACAAAATTTAAATGATGTCGTCAAATATTTCAAAATTTAAGTAAAAAACAATTATCACCAAAATCAATAATTAGATTGATTCAAGTGTGGAACATATTATGCTGGCCATAGTGAATTTAACATTTGTGTTTATGAATTTTTCAAAGAACACCGAAACGGAAACAGAGAGCGAAAGAGGCTCGGGGGACACGGCGATGTCGATTGGCGTGGGCGAAATGGTCCTGCAAGTCAATAACAATTTCGTGTACGATTTTGACTGACGGCGGAGTTAAGTGTGTATAGTTTACAGTACACAATTGTAAATACATATCTTATCTGTAAATATACACCCATACTTTAAAATCCCGAGTAAGAAACTTAGCCCAGCCCGCGGGTACTACCCGATTCTTTTTTTTGATTCTTCCTCATAATTGTTTCGACACTTGTGCTATACTAGAAAACCTACAGAGACGAAAATGAAACCAATAAATTGGTTATTTACTATTATCGAT
>JAQGAK010001646.1:0-28685 GCA_034696945.1 Lipothrix lubbocki | reverse complement strand
AATACAAAATAAATACAAAATAAATACAAAATAAATACAAAATAAATACAAAATAAATACAAAATAAATACAAATATGATTTAATAAAATTATTGTTGCGGTGATTTTTTTGGCCGTCGGAATTTTGCAACTGCATAACCAGAAGAATTATTTAAATCCTCATAAAGGTACTTTTGTCAGTATAGCTATATAAAGTTTAATAGTAATATCATTGTAATTTAACCTCAGTTTTGTACCTAAAATCATTATAAAATATTCATAGCCTGTACATATGAATACATACACCTGAATGTCACATATTATTACATTACTCATCGATAAAACTCAATGTTAGCATGATCGATTTGCCAAATGGATTGTGTTTATAAATATTTAGAATATACCTACAGCCAAGAATAATATAATAGCAAATTTATTCCTGGGTTCACAGTCCGGCGAGCTCTTTATATTAGTTTACGTAAGTAACTATAGTTTCCATGCTTGCTATAACAATTTATTAACTGGAAAATCGCTGGAATTATTCATGTTTGCTTTTAAGCTTCCATATGTATTTAGTAGTAATAGGATTTATTTTAACATATAGTCCACTAGCATATTAAATATATTTCCCCATATATAGCATAAGTTTTCGTTACACCACATTTTCTTCAGCTCTTGACCTCCTTGTTGACCGTACTCTGAAGGTCAAGCGGATTCACTTTATGCAGCTTCGAGGAGCTTCCATTTCAAATGGGATTTTCACATATGCAGTTTTTATATTTATTTGTGCATGGAATTTTCATATTTATTTATTTTCATATTTATATACATAATCACACTTAAGTATTATTCACAATTAATTTTCCCTATCCGATCCACGCACCATTGATTTTTCATATCTTTATTGTCCTTAAATAAAAATTCTTAAATTATTACAAAAGTCATAATAAATGAAGCAATGAAATCAAAGCAGAGTCAAGAATTTTTCAAATACAAGAAAAAGTATACAATAATAAGAACTTATAGGCCACGTGGAAGGAAAAGTTCTTTTAGATTTGAAATCTATACTTCATATTAATACATAAGGCCTGTGTATAAGAACACCAATACATACACATACATATTGCAATAGCCTTGTTGTCTTAAAGTACAGATGAATCACTTTTTTATACTTGCATTATTTTTTATTTTATCTCGGGGAATATAACTTGAGCTGTATTATTACACTACTGTGCACCCTCAAGGTGAAACTATTGATGGAGGAAGTGCTATACGGGGGAAATAGCGGGCGGCGAGTGATTTCTTTATCGATATTTTTTTATGGAAAATACCATGAGTTTTCTCTCCACTCGTGCATTCATGCCCGCTAGGATTTTTCAAGTTCACCATGTCATGACATATTATCCTATAGTATAGTAATAATAATAATGCAGGAATTTACTCATGGGATTATTGTATTGGGATTTGGGGGATTTGATTCCGGAGGATATTTTTAGGGAGGAAACCATTATTATTTACGTATAGGAAAAACTGATTTTTTTTAAAGAAGCGACAATATTTTTTATTACAATAAATGTTTTTTAACATTTTTTAATTCATTTAATAATTGTTTTTTTAACATTTTTTAATTCATTTAATAATTTTTTTAAAATAAATGTTTAAAATAATTTTTTAAAATTATTTTCTAATTTTTTTTAATTTTTAAATTAATTTTTTAAAAATAATTTTCTAATTTTTTTTAATTTTTAAATTAATTATTTAAAAATAATTTTATAATTTTTTTAATTTTTAAATTAATTAAAAAATTAAAAAATAATTTAAAAAATAATTTAAAATAATTTTTAAACGTTATGTTTGATTAAGAAAAGACTATATTTCTATGGACTAAATCAATTAAAAGATGATATCCCAAGCAAACAATCCATTTCAAAAAGCCACAATAACAATTGCGATCTCATCCATTTGACAGCTCTGGTAAAATCCTGAATGACATGGATCCATTTTCTGTGATCGTATTGTCCGGGAAATCCTAATGGAGAACACATTGGGAAAATGCATGTCAAGAGATAATCACTCGCATTAGTAAGGTCAAAGTCATTGAAAAAAGTGTAAAAAAATGGACGGGCATCCGGCAGAAAGGTTATCCCCGCGAATTTACTCACATTTACTCTGAACAAGTCAGTGAGGATGAAGGACGCCCATCCACTCAACGGAAGAGAGTCTCGTATACAAAATATCGCTCAGCCCACACAATAAAAAATTTGGAACCGTTCCCAATGTCTGTATCTATACTTGTAGTAGTAGTACTTGTGCAAGATGCGGGAAAATCCTCCTCCTCCGAACAGATATTATTCTCTGACATTAATGAAGTACGAATGAAACTTATTTGAACCACTTACTCAATCATACACACGCACTGAAAATATATTACAAATTGTATGTATTACTGTTTAGGACAGTCGACGGGGCAGGAGCAAATTAATATTCAGCTGTGTAATGGATGGCTATGGGGAACTAAAACAATATATCTTATTTTTCCCTACACTTCACGTGACTTTGCCAATCTAAATTTTTGGTTTTATAGCCAGAAGCCTGGAAAAAATGTTTATTGCGGAAGTCATTTTTGGACGGAAATAGTATCATCATTATTATTAAATTATTGTTAATAGATTACATTTTTATTTTCTTTAGGTTTTACTAATTTAGTAAAAACCTATTTCACATCACATACAAAATCACAAGCAATATAAATACAATTTCTTTTAAATTTTATTCAAAATTCTTACATTTTAATTTAAAATTTTAAAGTTTAATTTAAAATTGTAAAGTTTAATTTAAAATTTTAAAGTTTAATTTAAAATTTTAAAGTTTAATTTAAAATTTTAAAGTTTAATTTAAAATTTTAAAGTTTAATTTGAAATTCTTAAAATTCCACATAAAATTTGCATGTAACTTCAATGGACTAGGAGGCAGGAGGCTAGATAGATGATTTGGATTGAAAAACGAAACCGCGCTAAACAGTTCAGCATTGAGACATTTAAATATTGCGCCATGTTAGTAATTGGAATAATACAATATTAATTGCGGAATTCCAGGTGGATCGGACATTTGAATAATTCGAAAGTCATATACCAGAGTAGACATTTAATTATTAATATTCCTCCAGGGCTAATAATAATTTATATAAACTATACAGAGAACTAGCACCCTGAGATTTGCAAAACCTCCACCGCGACTATTAATTTCTGTGTGGCCAATAATAAGTCACCAGAAGTATATCTCGGAGATGAAAATCAACTTCTCTTTAGTATATTTGCAATGGTTTACACATCTAGGTATATACATATAATTAGTATATAAGATCATATATAAACCTTGGTATTTGGTCGGTTCTGGTTTGAATTCATTTGTCTGCCTTCACCTGTCGGCCTCGTGGATAACAAAGCTCCTGAATTGCTCGAAGAGTTGTGGTACCAATGACCTGAATGGGACAACGGGTAGCTTCCGCAGTTTTCCCACGTCCGGGATAATCAATATATAAGTTATACATAAGTTTGGCGGCTTCAATGGAGGTAAGGTGAAGTTGTGGGATAGGGAAAGTAATAGTCAGGTAGGTCGGCGGACCCTTTCATCAATGAAAGATTACTGAAGTTGGGATGGGGAAAGTTAGGACTATCAGAACATCCGAACCAGCCATTAATGCACGTGCTGGGTCTTATAAATGATCTCGAATTTACAATTCCTTCGCAACCACTTGCTCGCTTCGAATATATGCATTGGCAATTTGTCTGTGGTTTTTGGGGCGATGGGCAATATTCAATGTTATTTATGCACTGCATTGGTAAAGAACAGAGAAATAAATGTTTACTTATTCCTGCTTCCTTGGCTCTTTGGCGCTGCGAGGGGGAAATCCTGCGGGATAGAAACGCTTATAGTAGTTATGCTCTGCTCCCGGGAAGATTATTTAAATATGCAAAAAAACGGATTTTTTAAAGTGCTCGGGCATACAAAAATTGGAATTTGGAAACACATGGTATTCAGAAAATACATGAAAAATTGAATTTAAAAAATGCTAACAAAAATAGAAAAAAACAATTTAAAAAATGCTAACAAAAATTAAAAAAAACAATTTAAAACTAAATGCAAAAATTGGAATAAGAAAAATGCATCAAAAACAAATTTAAAAAATACATGACAAAGTGTAATAAAAACGGATGAAAAACACGGAAACTGCAGAATCATTCAGCTGTTTGAAAATTATTGACTTTCTAAATATGCACTACCTTTAATGTTAATACATTTGTTAAAGTCCATAAGAAATACATGGAAACGGATGATCTCCGAGTTTGGAGTTGTATGAGAAATGATTGAAAAAGTGTTTGCGACTGACTGAGGAAAATGCGTACAGAAAATAATATCACTAAAAGCGCTTACACTATTTAAAATACAAAGAGAAAATGCAAGGAATACGTGTTTAGTATGGGTAAGTATATAGGGAAAATAATGTTACAAATGTTTTTCAAAAATGTTCGCCTGCCAGAGAAAATGCATAGGAACATTTTTGTAATAAATGCTCTTCTATGGGAAAATTATAGGAGAGAAATGCGCGAACTGGGAATTCGTTATATATAGATATGGAAGTACTACAGTTACCTATATATGCTATATAGGTTTACACATATATAGGTTACTTAATTCTATTCTATATACGTACATACATACTAGTATAAATAAAATGGAACATACATATACATACATATCTGTATGTCAGAGTCAAAGCCAAGTTTGAGCTTCCAGAAGAAGGAAAAGTTACCTGTTCAAATATGGAAGTTGCAATAAGTTTATGCTGTGGGGCATTTAAATATTCGGAAAAATAAGCTATGCTTGTCGTATAGCGTTAGGGGGAATTGTAGGTTTTTTCCCCTCCACTTAATCTTCATCTCTCTCTCTCTCTCTCTCTCTCTCTCTCTCTCTCATGAATACACCTGTGAATATGTAAATACTTGGGAAATATCCTGAAAAGAGCATCGAAAAAATACAAGTATACATAGGTGTACATATATAGTTGTATATATGTTCTGGCATGTGTCCTTACATAACAAAGCTTGCATAATAAGTACATACGTATACATATGTAAGGTATAGCAGGACAGGACGCAATGAGATGAATGTAATGAGATGAATTCACATAGTACGTATATATAAAAACTTATTACTATACAATAGAATGACTTTCATGGAAAGTTTACTTATATGGAACGTGAATGGGAATTGAAGACTGGGGTAACGTATGAATAAATAAAATTCCTTTGCATCCGTAAATTTCTACTGCAGCAGAAGTGCAAGGAGGCTGAAAAGGAAATGAAAAGTACGTAAGAGTAATACACTTGTGTAAGTACTGTAGGACTCTCCCGTCATATCTCACGATCTTCACAGACAGAACAAGGTGCACGTCCAACATCCACCAGTCACGTAGTACTTCCACGGTAATCTACCTCAGCTATGTTTTTAGCTGGCTGTATAGTTTGTGTATGGTAAAGTATAAATAATTAAAATCCGTACTAAGCAGATCATCCTGTCTAAATCGATTTTCTTTTTCGTCTCTCTCTCTCTCTCTCTCTCTCTCTTACGAGCAAACTGAGCAAAAATACTCGATTGTGCTTACCCCATAAGGCATACACACAGTCATTTAAAATTGAGTGGGGAGCAACTGCTCGGAATGTCGGGAGGGATGCATTGTAATAAACGGAAAGCAATGCTTGAAAAATTAAAAACAATCCTGTAGTATGCGTGACTGGAAGAAACGAGGATTGCTTTAAATATAAATTAATACAATGGGATCGCGTGGAGAGTCCGATTCAATTCTTCCAAGGACAAGCAAACAGATATATACATATACTCACATTGCTTGAATTTCTATTGATTTATTCTTCTTACACCAGCTTCTCGTTTGTTTTTTCTATTTTTGGTGGTTGTTTTGTGCCTTCCCTGGTTTTTTTGTCTTACAATTAGAGTATTTTTTGTTTCTTTTTTTTATTGTTTTTGAGGTTTTTCCTCCTTGTTTTCCAGTATTTGACTATTTTTTCTATTGTTCATGAGTATTTTTTGTTTGTTTTTGAGCATTTAATCTTATTTTCATCTATCTTATTGTCTCCTATACTTAAAAGTATTTCGTCAATTTTTGATTTGATTACTTGGTGAATTCATTGTTCTGGTATCTTGGTGCATTTAAAAAAAATTATTTCGTTTATTTTCTCTTCGACTGTGTTATTATGTGCGTGTGAGAAGAAAATTGAAGAAAGGGAAAAGGTGGAAGCTTTCTTCTACCCAGTATCAAAAAAGAATTCTATCTGCCGCATTTTCTGTACCGTATGTTGCTGGATGGCATTGGACTTGGCATTGTTTCCTTCTTCCTTTTATCTTAATTCTTTGTACTTGACATTGAGACATGCTTGTTCTGGTCCGGAGCTCCCGTCGATCAAAGGTGGGTTTGTCTTCCGTCCTTCTTTTCTTTCGTCAGTACACTTCCCTCTAACGTATTAACACATGTGTCAATACTTCAATTGAGTACAACAGAGTGTTGTTAAACAAATACGGAACTACTTTTCCCTTCTGTTTGTGCTATTTGTATATCCTCTGTTTACTTTATATTGGCAAATACCATTGCACTACTTTCAAAATGTAGCCTAAATTCTAACATAGTTAAATTATTCTAATAATTTCATAGTAATTTCTATGGCATTGTAATGCAATTTTATATGTAAAAATTACTTTTTAATGATAAAAATTATTATTTTTTATTTGACTGAAAATGTGTATCCTTAATACTAAGGTACATACAGCATTTACAATCCATTGAACATTTCAACGATAATAAAATATGCATATGAAACCATTATTATAATTTTTAGCCGAGGAAATTATGCAGGATGTTTATATTAAAATTAGGTAAATTTACACAAAGAAAAGTGGGGCATTTAAGAAACTTTGTGTAGCAAAAGAGCCATGAGTCTATTTTGCGCCAGTCTGCCATATGACTTTCCCACAGGTTTCGCTCAACTTTTCTTTGAAAACAGTAGTCTTGGTCTTTTGGCTATGTTTGCAGCAGGAGAGGAGGTTGGGCTTGTGAAAACTTTCACTGTTTTTGGATAAATAAAGCACGAACTAAGACTCATACAATGTATTATAATATAGCTCTTGATTTTGTGGTGGCAAAATATTAAGGACCGCACGACCGCCTATGTCGAAAATCTTTTCAATTCTTGTCCCACCGGCCTCGATCACACTTATATTGTGTCACAGTGGATGAATTTTGAGGTTGATCTGCATTAATGCACGGTATGTGAACTCCTACATACAAGTACATACGTACTCTTATACACAATACACACACTATTGACTATACAAGTCCTTCGGGGTTTCCAGTCGCTTTCAGGCGAATTTTCTGACATTTTCCCTCTTCTACCTCACAGTAATTAGTCCCCTGCAGTGTGGAACAAAGAGATTCATTTTGGATTAATTTACCAACAAAAATGCGGAGAGATTCTGGGAATATATAAATAGTGTAATATTTATTTTGTCTATATAGGAATGTAGTTGTGTATCCTTTGAGGTATTTTGGTTATCATAATCAATAAGTGCATAGCGTGATTTTTGGTTAGATCAGAGGCCGTTCAATGTCAACAACATGAATCGGCACTCCAATGTCAATATTATACAAATTAACTATATAATTAATAGTTTAGTTATTTATTAGCTAATTTAATATTGCGATCATGCCCATTTAGTATTATGAGCATGCAATGACATGCAAGAACACAGGCTAAATCCAGTTTCGTTCCTCTTCCTATGAAACTTATACTAGCTAACATCAGTTCTTAAAGTATTTAAAGACCAATTGATAGCACGCTACATTAATGTCATTAACGAGTGCCCACGTTTAGCACGACACAACGGTGCAGGAGGTCGAGGCTCTGTAATATAACATTAAAGCATATTATGTATTCCATTATAAAACATATCTGTTTTTATATACATAGTGGCAATGAAATGAAGAGCGGGGCTCTCAGGATTCTTAAATATATCTACATATAGTGCGGTAAAATAAACACTCAGCTCATTAAAATGCCTGTGGAGCCCTGAAGGCTATTTTTACAACCCACTTTACATGCATTTATAATATCTTCACAGCGGTATTCATTATGACCGGAGTGGCTGTACTTACTATTTCATATTTATAAGACCAATGCTATTTATTTAGTGTTTAATGCTATTCCATTGACTCCGCAAATTTAATTAGCAGTTGCAGAGAATTTGTAACGTATGAAATCACAAATTAAAATTAATTTAAAACAAACTACAATTTCAAAAAATGAAATGTTAAAAAAAGATTTTTAGGAAATTTCAAATTAAAACAAATAAAGAAGGCAAATTTAAAAAAATTAAAATTAATTAAAATTAAAACAAATAAAAAAGGCAAATTTAAAAAAACTAAAATTAATTAAAATTAAAACAATTAAAAAAGGCAAATTTAAAAAAATTAAAATTAATTAAAATTAAAACAAATAAGAAAATAATCCTGATATTTGTTCCTGCAAATTAAATGCTGTTCGTCCCCTAAGTTTAATCCCTAAAATCTACCGGAGGTCGACCCCGAAAATTACTCATTAGGAGTTTCTGTAATGAAGGAGAATTGCCTCCTCAGGTTCATCGCTATTGAACTTCACCCTTCATCGCAGGGAATACTAGCCCTGAAATGTGGTGAAAGGCTTAGTAATTAGCGGGTAAGGTTGTGGAACTATGATTTTGGAACTTCATTACAGCCCGCGAACAAACCTCTTGTTTCATGAATTTGAATTTGAGATTGAGGAAGAAGAAGAACAAGAAGGGACTATACATACAGGGAATCTGACGTTACCAGCAGTTTACCAGAAGCGCTACTTTTAAGCCGAATGTAATAGCTTGAACTATATACCCACAGAAACCAGCCACAGAATGCTGGAAACCAATGACACGTGGCGATATTAGTTCCTTCTTTCCTATTTATCGGATGCTAATCGTGTGGAGTCGATTAAATTTCCCAACCACCTCGAACTACCAAATTTACCAATACGTTGCAAGCAAGCTTCTACTATAATGTAAAGAGTGAACAAGTATATTTTCCAGATGTTTTGCAAGGCTGTAACTGAATTCAGCTGGATTTTTTTCGCTTTTGCAGTTCCGAATCACTACTGCAAAGCATTTTACGTTTATCCCAAACCAACCATTACATAACTTTAGATCTGTCGACTGAGCTGGGAAGCTATGCATATATATGCCATTGAGCGGATTTTGTGGGAATCAAATCGACTTTTAGTATTTGACTTCCAGTTATACAACAATTTTCTATACATGAAATTATTGTGTTAAGGGAATGCTTTCAATGTTCCAATTGTTCCTCTGTCAAGCTGTTGTCAAAACTTTTGAGCACCATTCCTGGCTTTTAAAAACTGTTTTGCAATCCTCTTTGCACATTTTTGGAATACATTTCTACATTGATTTTTACCACGCTTTTTTTAATTTCAAAGCTTCAAAGCATGTACCCCATGTTATGGTTTACGTCAAAATCATTAGTTCTTGTTCTCAATCTACTCTAACAGTAAAAAGCGTAAAGTTGGTAAAATTGTTTTGTGAGCAACAAGGAAACGGAAACTTTGGAAGATCAACAGCTTTTACAGCAGGCGAAATAAATATTTACTGTAGGAAACTCCTCTTGAGAAGGAAATTTCTCTGAATCTCTTGTCCTCGTCTGGCTTATTAGGCGCATGCATATAAATAAAAAGTATACACAAATGTGTGCATAGAGAAGCATAAAAACGTGCATGAACAGACGCATTGTATGTATGTACATATGTATTTAGTATATGTGTATGAATAAGCAAGTTACATACATATGCAAAGGTATGTATAGTAATTGCGTGCTTATGTATTTGACTTAACCCCAAGTATCTAAATGCACGCACCACTCTAAAAACCAGCAGCAGGGCGATGTGAAAAGAATTTCAGCTTTTGCATTATCCAAATGTATTACATACCAACTTGTGTAATATGGATTGGGAACTGATAGAGGATGAAACTCATTTGAACTGCCAAATGGTAAAAATTGGAAAAATCCAACACCAGCATACTCTGGCATCCTTCACTTACATACAATGATACTTTAATGTAAGTATCTATATCCATTATGTACGTTGGGCTACAATAGAAATCTATTATAGTACTTATGCAAGTAGGTATAAACCTTATTGTAATCAAGATAATGGAAAGCTTTTCAAAATCCAGCGTGGTTTTTACTACGACATATAAAAGTGTGTTATTATACATGACATTTTATTACAAATTATGAAAAGTGCTTCTACATTTATATGTATGTATGTATGTATGTACGTTTAAGCCTGTTTTGACATCTCAGAGATGTTCGGAACTTGACATGGATATAGTTCGGTAGCCATGTATTATAATATATTGTATAAGTACATGGAGCTTTTATACATAATGCGAGGTTCACAAGGGCAACCCACCCTGCAGGTATCTATGCAGCGTTAATCTTGGATTAGTGTCACTTATTCTAATGCTGGGTGTTTCTTGGGGTGAATTGCTAAAATTCAGATAACTAATACCTAGTTCCAGAGAAATTTGCGTACAGGACTGCGACGCGAAATTTTTTAGGACGTTCAAGTTCGCATAGTAAAAAATTTACTAGGAATTTTTTATTTCCTGTTACGCTCTATGGAAGGGTATCAAGTTCGGTTTTTCTTAGCTCTATGTTCGTAGTAAGTGTCAATACTTCCACGCGCAAATGCTTTTGCTAAAGATACAAGAAAGCTGGAAATGGGATAAAATACATAGATGAGAATTTATATGATGTACATAAAATGTATATGAACTGTATAAAATGTATATGAAATACATAAAACGCAAAAGAAATAAAAGAAATTAATATAAAATACATGGGAATTCGTATACAAACTGAAAAAGAAGGAAGGAGAAGTTACATAAAAACAAGAGAAAATTCGGGAAGTATATATAGTAGAATTGCATTTATCAGTAATGCTGTAATGCACTCCAGGGGCAAATAAAATGACAATGAAGAGGCAAAGTCCTTGATAAACTCCCGAGTCCATAATCATCCGTAGATGCGTATCTGTTGTATAAGTACATACATATGATTATGTATCCTAACATCATTTCTACTTACACATACTATGTATGTACTGTATATGTATTGTGTACATAAGTGATGTTGTTCATACTTGATGCTTCCTCAAACACATGATAATATATGAGTTGGTTGGGAAAATGTTTATTTTCCCCTACAGTGTGTAAAACCATTTCACTCCCTCTCCAATGTCACCTACAATCATGCAAACAAATTTCCACATGAAATTTCACCACAGCAAACAAGATATAATATCCACCTTTTTGCAACAATGCTAACCCAGCACAGCGCAGTATCACAAGCCTAGACTGTTTTCCCTTTATATACAGTACATCAATGTACACAGATGCAAGGAACGTTTAGATGAAAACAGTGTTTATAGAGATAGGAATATACATATAGCTGAAATACATTAAAAGATATAGACAATGCGTTACAGTACATATGTATATAGGGAATCGCCACCTCAGGGAAGAAACGTTCTCTGTAAATATGTCTGTGAAAGAAGCATGGGATTATATTGTACGAAGCTATCACATGGTCAACTCCCAGGCTCCGGTATATTAACACACTAACAAAGAGATACACATCTTGTCCACACAAGCATGACAACGGCCTTTCAATGCTCCACATTATTTAAGGCAATATCACTCTCGGATTGCCGTGAATCGTGTCACTTGCCAATAATAATTTAAGGCTCTTCCCAAAAACTTTCAACACATCTCTCTCACCCATCTCCACTCATCTTTAGGGTTACTAAGTCCAGAGTATTTTTCCAGGATTTTGTATCGAATGCGGTATCTTCTGTTTATAGAGTATAGGCTTTTCTGTATCTATTGTAGTATCTTGTCTCTAAAACTACATACTTTTGTGTGTAAATTTAAGCTCTTCTGTAGTACATGCAAGCTTTCTCTATGTAAATATAAGCTTTTCTGCAATACATACTATGTGAATACAAGCTTTCATTATGTGAATACAAGCTTTCTCTATATGAATATAAGCTTTCTGTATGTAAATATAACCTTTCTCTATATGAATACAAGCTTTCTCTATATGAATACAAGCTTTCTCTATATGAATACAAGCTTTCTCTATATGAATACAAGCTTTCTCTATATCAATACAAGCTTTCACTATATGAATACAAGCTTTCTCTATATGAATACAAGCTTTCTCTATGTGAATATAAGCTTTCTGTATGTAAATGTAACCTTTCTCTATTTCAATACAAGCTTTTCTGTATGTAATTTCTGAATATAAACAATATATATTTCAATATGTAAGTACGTTTCCTACATGCGAATACAAATACTGGCGGTTCTTCAGAAGCTTGAAATGAAACTATCAAGACTTTTACCACAAGCCCTTCATCCCTAATGCGTCTCATTGTATCCAAAATCAACATTTATTTTACTGTGTCGATTATATTATTGTGTGAGAGAGTGCCGTTGTTTTATACCTATAGGAAAACACCTCTTAGACTCCCTGATAACTTTCATTCAAGGTTCTATTTAGTTTTGATAACTGATGGGCTTTGTGATTTCATTTTGAACAAACATCCAGAACGGATGAAAATCACATTTTATTGTGAGTCTACCATTGAGAGGCATAATGTAGGAGGAAATTTGAGGTCGGTGGAGAAACAAACAATTCTTTTGAACCACTAAACTAATCTTTTACACAGCATTAAACAAGTTCATTTGAATATTATAAGACTCAGACATTCAGAAAACGTACACGTGTAAAATGGTTTTTATTGTCAAAACACCGCTACAAAAGGCGTAGAAGGTTTGAAATAAACAAAATAATGTTAAGGTTTAATCATGTGTATAGTATTTGCGTTGGTTGGAATGCCAAATAAAAACAATCTAAAATACTCTTTTTTGTGGGATTTCAACATACCAATGAGTTGTTTTTCCACTGTTTTTGCACTTTTGCAATGATATTTTCCAATGCAAACAAGCTTTTCTGGCTATTTAACTTATGTTTAGACTTAAAAAGGTGTCGGTGTAGGAACCGAACCCTGTCATTTGTTCTCATTTCCCACTGTCCCGTATACCTTGTGGACGGGATACAGCGGAGGTGATCTGTCATCCGGGTTTCCGAGAAAAGTATCCCTTGTCGTAATTTAATAAGTTAGGGTGGCCGCAGTGCATTAGTACATATATACATATACATATGGTGAGACGACTGTAAGGAATTTGAGAATGCAGTGTACGTTTTCTCAACAGAGAGTATATGTAGGGTCAATACATTTGTCAAATGGATCTTCTTTCACTCTGCTCACACGAGTCTGTAGGTTATTAGTATATGGTGTACCTATGTATGTACATACGTAGTTCCATAGGATTGTCAGGTTGTTCTCGTATAACAATGAATAGCTCCTGGCCAGGATATGTCATCGAGGGTAATTAGGGTTGAGGTTAGTGTCACACGTGTCACACGATGGAATTAAAGCTTATGTGCAACCTTGCACAGGAATTAATTCTAATAACTGCACTTGTTAACGATATCTAATTTGGGGTTGTGTGCTATGAAGCCCATCATTCATAGTTGTCGGATCATTTCTCCAATAGTTCCGGCGATAGCTGATGCCTTTCGTCTGGAGTTCGTTCAAATAATTTCTAGAACCTTTCCACCTAAGTTACTCAATTAATTCACGGATTTTAGCACAATTTATTAAAAATTCATGAATTTTAGCACAATTTATTAACAATTCATGAATTTTAGCACAATTTATTAAAAATTCATGAATTTTAGCACAATTTGTTAAAACTCCATGAATATTAGCATTCATAAATCATAATTCATTTCTTAAATTTCATCAATTTTACTACAATTTCCTAAAAATTCTTGGATTTTATTGCAATTTCCTAAAAAATCGTTTATTTTAAGAATTTGTAAAAATTTGATTTCATAAAAAGGAAAAAGCTAAAAATTTAGCATCCTTAATAATTAAGAAAACAAGTAATCATTGCAGACCCAGATTTTGTGAGATTGTACAAAAAATCAACAAAACCAAAAGCAATTAAAACCAATTCGTCGGACCCACAAAAGCAGTAGAGTAGAAAGCATGTGAGAACATAGGGACTGTTCTGTCGGTGGGAATTCGGACGGGCTAAACTTGAGTTACTATCCTGCTGACCCAGATTGACGATATAGGGAGAGTAGTGTGATGTGAGACGTTAAATGGCAGGCATGAATTGACTTTTCCAGTAAATGAAAAGAAGCACTCTGTTTGGGATTTATTGCAGCGGATCCATCAGGCCAGCTTTAGCTTTTGTTTCCAACCCCGAGAGTCCTTCGGAGGGACGACGTGGATTGCTTGTAGAAAATTTAGGCCGCCTTTCTGCACGCTCCCTTCAACAATGATGCAATCATCCTGTTGGGTCAGATAGGGAATTGAAGGGAATAATTCAGCAGCCTGTCTTTAGCACTTTGGAGTAAATTATGCACGCTGAAAGTTTACGTGCAATCTATGTCCGTTTCTCTTCCTTTAAAATACATATATAGGGCCATTAAGCTTATGAAGATACATACATAACTTTCCATGGCAGAAGGTAGGTCATCTATAAGTTTCAGTGTTGGAAGATAGGTCACATATAAGTTTCAACGTTGGAAGATAGGTCACATATAAAATTCAATGCTGGAAGGTAGGTCAAATATAAGTTTCAATGCTAGAAGATAGGTCAAATATAAGTTTCAATGCTAGAAGATAGGTCACAAATAAGTTAACATGCATGAAGATAGGCCAGGGCCAGACAAGAAATTAAACAAGAAACACGGGGAGAGTAAATATAGCTGAAAAAACAAATGGAGAAAAGAAGAAAAGAAAGTTTGATGCCATTTTTCACGTCAGAGCGTCATGCCATAGACAACATACAGACAGGGGGCGAAGTCTATAGTAATGTCCTTTTATCAAGGCCTTGCGGGGCTCAAATGGGGATTTATTAACTTAGATAAGCAAATTGGACGGCAATATCCAGGTATCTGTAACAGCAGAATTTTCCTTAAGTACTAGATGTACACATTTTTCCGTTCGAATTTACTCATTTATATGCATTGTGTAAGGGGAAATGGCATAAAAAAGCTATAAATATGCGGCATACATGTAATGCATATTTGCACAAAAATATTAGCACTAAAAATCAACCATGTTTATCTGATAGCGCATACAAAGCTGGAAATATAACATACGAGAAGTAACTACACAATATTAAATAGAGGACTGGGGAGACTAAAATAAATGCTAATGGAATCAGATCTCCGAGGCATTCAGACGATGAGAGTTGTTCTAATAACCTAACAACTTCAACAATATGATGGAATCCGTGTAGATCTAATTATCAGGAGTTGTAAAAATAGCTGCTCGGCTGCAGTACAAATTATGCTCTATACTATACTACTAACAATAAATGCAATATAGTAGACTCGATTTGCATGCACAAACTCTGATGTTATTATACCTCTAAAAGTATATAAAGAAAGTAAAAGCAGACATTGCCAACAGCCAAAGATTTTCTCCTGAAAGTTGACAGCAGGCTGGGTAGACTGTTCTCGTTAAATTTTCTTTTAGATAATACGTACATACTATCAAGTGAAAGCTAATGAGACAGACGAGCAAGAGGAAAACTTTGCGAGTCTTGCACTCTCTAACTCTCTTTCACTCTATCCCACGTATTGACGCCATAACTTAAAAAATAATCTGTCGCATCTAATCACTTAGGTACATATGTATAATGTATTTATACATATTTACACTTCCATATTACCTTAAAGCCGCATGTTGTAGGATGCAAGATACAATTCGTTTCCCTGGAGGTGCAACTTGTATCCTTGAGAGATCATTTACGCCTTCTTTATCAAGTGTAATTGGAGTCTGTGGGGAAATAATACATATGAGTGTATGTATATACATACCCATATACTACCTTCGGACTGGTTCTTATGCTATGCGTAGCAGAATCAACAACAAATAATCGTACTACAGTAATTGTGTAAATCCCACGTACAGTTATGTCAATTGGCCAGAATGTTCCATTAAGGCAGGTGCCCTTGCAAGGTTAGTGGATATTAAATAGCAGAGATGTCCGAAGCCTCCGTAATTCGTCCACACTTTCATGCAATACCTGTATGTAATAGTTCTTGCGTAAAATACTGTGATTCCTTTACTAATAGATTCGCCAATCTTGTATACAATTCCTGAATTTATGATTGCATTAATACAAAGTTACAAACCATAGACATTCTGATAGTAAGACTAGAAATTTCTAATATAGATATACATCCCGAGATTCTCCCACTTCTCACAATTCCGCAATCCTTTGGTGATTTGTCACAATTGTATAGAATACGTGAACTTGAGGGGGAAGCCTAGCAGAAAAAGGTGGACAAAGAGCATGTGAGCGGTATTTACTTGGGAGATATGAAGGTCCCAATAATAAGCTCGGTCACATGCGACGTCTGCCCGACAGTAATAATTACAATCGTTAACCTTCACCCCCTCACACAATACTTTTATTTGCTTAAGGAATCAAGGTCTCTGGTGTTCATATACGAAGGATACTGTTATACTCTTAGTATCCAAGCTATTTACATGTAGCTGACGTACTTGCTTTTGTCATCAACAAACATATTACTATAGCTTATAAGCATTGAGATTAGTAGAATTGTCCTTATAACTTGAATACAATCCCCCATATTAGCTGAGCTTTCCTATGTTAGCATCTTCCATGTAGCTTGACTTTCATATTAGAATCCTCCATATAGCTTGAATTCATATAAGAATCGTCCATATAGCTTGAATTCATAGTAGAATCGTCCGTATAGCTTGAATTCATATTAAAATCGTCCATATAACTGAAGCCCAGTGACACACTGTATCTATTGCGTGAAATCATTGACCATGTCATCCCTGAAGGAAATCCTATGAGAAATAGGAATCAGGTCATGTTTAAAGGAAGATAAAATTGCGTGAAATCTCTACGGAGGACACATATTGTGTGTGTATGTACATACATATGTGGAATCTGTATTGTATTGTATTAGCCCAAAACTTTTATCTAAAGCCTTATAATGTCACAATAGTTTCTTCCAGTCGTCATCACTTGTATCAGTATAAGTCGCGATCAGTCATTCAGAGTCAGTCAACTAATCTTTAAGGTTTAATAGCTTGAAAGGCTGTTCAAGGTCGAGCATTCACTAAAGAACTGCGCCCCATACTCAATATTGCACACCTTTCTCTTTCACGATGACACTTTTTATTTCCATCAAGTCATGCTGACTGCAGCAAATACATACTAAATAACTACTTGTTTTAGGGTGAAAGTGAGAAAGTATGTCGTTTTATGCTCGTCTTTCTTCTTCAAGCAATAACAAAAATTTAATGCTTCGAAATCAATCACAGACAAATCCTTGGATTGTCATGAGCTTTAGAAACAATTGACCTTAATTGCCTTCAAGATCTTCCTGGTTTAAAAAACCTTTAACCTTTTTTAAAACTCAAAATTTTGAAAATCTGTAAACAAAATTTTTAATAATTAAGCCTGTTTTTAAACTTTTAAAAACATCTTCGGCCTTTTTAAAAAGCAATAATCCTTTTTTAATCTTCAACTCTATTTTGAAACTTTTAACTTGAAGCATGAAAAATGTGAAACCTTGAAAGACACAAGAACTTGAAACCTGAAAAGCTTCGAAACAAAGAATCTTTTGATTCTTCAAATTTTGACCTTCAAAGCTTTCATAAGCTTTTATAAGCTTTCACTTTCAAAAGAACATCTGCACTCTTAAAACTTGCACTCCAATAATAAGTCAAAGCTTGAATGCACTTTCCCACGTATTTCTAACATATACTGGGCTTATGCAATTGCAACATAATACACGTCACGACTGAAGATTACAAGCAGAAATTTCATGTTGTTTTATATACTTTCAAGTACATTACATACGTGAAGTCATTGCATAATGTAATGTTAATGGTTGATTATAATACTATGGAACCTTATGAAGATAGGAGTTTTGGTATAATAAAAAATTGTATTTGTTCTATTTTCAGAAAGCGAAATAAGCGTTTGGATGGACTCAAAGAACACAGCTGTAATTATCATGCAAATGATATTCCTCATCCTTTTGTGTATCTTTGGGACTCTCATTAACTCCCTTGTTTTCTGGGTTTTCAATCGTCGCCCCGCTCTCCGCTCTCTTTCAAATAGGTAAGTCTTCACTACAGTATTTGCTTTTCATTTTCAGTATGTACATCACCCTTTTAACTACATCTCCTATACAGATATACCATATAAATTGTACATAGCAAGATGCAGCAAGTATAGTGCGTGCAAATGTAATAAATGGTATTTGTATAATTGCATCTTTCATCTCCTTGTGAAACTTCCAGCAAGATTTCCAGCGGCAGAGATTGCGCAACTGTCTGTACAAGATTTAAATTTGTGTGTTTTCTTGCATTGCATCAGAAATAATTAAAATTTATTACATCTACATGCATTATGCAAAATGCATTAATACAGATATAAGGAAAAGACATCCTTTACTCTTTACGCTACCAATTCTCATCCCACAGAATGTCATAAATTGCATGTCAAACAAATTTTCTCCCTTCGAGGGGAAGCCAAATAAAATTACTGTATTGACATGTCTGTGATTTCAATTAGCAAAAATGAGGACAAATTAGTAAAGACGGTGCAATATATTTTTTTAGCAAAAAGAACCAAAAAATATAGGAAGAATACAGTTCTGTTGTTATTCTCCAGACTAGTAGTAGTTTAGTAATGTTAGTATTATTGTTATTGGAGACATTTCGAAAGCAGTCTTGTATTAATGTTATTGTGTAGCAATTTTTTTTTCTCATATCTTTTCTCCATAAAAAATCTTTTTTGCGCATTAACGTTGACGAAAAAGTTGGCAATCAAACATGCAAAATATATGGGGAAATTATTCAAGCCGTCACGTTAAAGGGCCGTTCCAGAGAGTAAATAGCATGAAATAATTTACAAGGGGAAGGAACTAAAAGTTTCTGCATGATTTTTTTTGTATATTTGCGCACCCATCTAATGGAATTTTACTTTGGGATTCTGCAAAGGGAAATCTTATTTGGAATTGAAAAATCAATCGGTATTAAATTGCATCCAAGATTTATGTATTTTAGTTTGGAGATACGGACAAAAGCAAATGCACATAAATTTCCAAGCGACGAAACGAATAGAATTCCTGGAATGGAAGTTAATTTATTTTTCAGGAATTGCTGTCTTATTAGAGCTTGTGTAGGAAATTGAATTCTTGATACATAATAACTTTTCTTCGTATAAGCTTGACAATTGAATAATAATTTGAGGTGACATCTCAATCCGACCAATTGTCCATTTGCGTGTGCAGCGGAAGGTAAATCTGGTATACTTAAATATGTATTTGAAGCTTGTAGTTAAATTACATATGTTACTTCCATACATACATCTTGTTCATGGAGTACCGATGACTTCCTTACAATGTAACTTTCATGGCGAGAGGTAGATCGAATCACGCTGTGACTCTGACGGGCACTTCAGTTAGTTGTCTTATAAGTGTCAGTACGGATTCGGAGTGGCCCACCAAATGAAATTTACATTTCGAGGCTGCACTTACGTACTACAATTGTGATGTTGCAAAAGTTTACCGAAGTAAGGAAAACTACCCCAACTTACATGCTTTTTCCATTCCAGCAGATACATTCGTACACTACTATTTTTGGATCGGAGGTTTTGTCTTTTTGGAAGAGCCTTGTAGGCAAGAGGCAAACTGTATTTAGGTGTCTCCTCCCGCCACATAGCTCAGTGGATCTTGTTTTAAAGAAGTTTCGGCATCTTACAATGATACAATTTTACAGAAACCCGGCTTTCTATGACATAGCTTCCTATGTACACACTGAGAGTTCCGTTATATGATTCGAGAAGAGTTATGTACATGTATATCTGTACATATATAATTGTACAGCGTTCCAAAATAGTTCTATAAAATAACTTTTTGTATATACTTTCGTATTAAAATAGTTTCACAGAAGTTCTATTAGATTCACAATGTAGTAGAAGAGATAGGAAATGTACATAGTAGGTATTATCATTGATGCTTGTTGTGTCTCCATGACACCGATGGAGCAACGTGTGCAGTTTGAAAGCACGGGCTTTGCACGTGGATCTTTCAAAGTCTTCTTATTATTATGATTATTGACACTGCATCATGTGTGGTTATACGGCGAGGAGCATGAAATCAGGGGAAGATGCACATGCAAAGGATTTTATTAAAGATGAGAGGAAAAAATTATAAGGAGAGTTGGTTATCCGGACTTGGAAACTACATGGGTGTTCTTGAGGATGACTCAATTTTTTCCACTGGAAAATTCTCATTGCAGGAAACGTGCTCAAGTACACTTTACCCGCATTCGGGCCTGTGTATAGGCATTGGTTTGCATTAAAAGTGTCAGTTGGTTTGGTGGTTTTTGAACGAAATACACTCTAGCTTGAAATACATATTATCTACGTAAGCGACACGTACATACACATGCATGATACATACTTACGTGAATGACATGTACATACATACATATATAAATACTTGAACAACATATACATGTGAGTACATACGTGAAAGACATTACTGAACATAGTTGGACTCCCGGCGCTTTCCCCCCAAAATGCTTCTCATGTATTGTCTTGAGTTGGGAATTTTCCGTAGCACTTCACGCTCAAGCCCGCTGTTCCTTTAGACGTCTTCATTTGCTTTCAAGCACAACCCTTGTTGTACAATGATAATGAAACTGTCTTTTTATTGAATAGGGACTCCAGCTTGTATAGACAGTTATACAAGACAATGAGTATACATATATAGTATTACATGAAGTTTGTCTGTACAAAAAAAATTTCTATGAAAAACACATATATGTATCTATCCTTTTATAGTATACATAAAATTATTATCAGTACAGGAAATCATTGCGGCTATATTGCTCCTGCACAGGAACGAACATATGAGCATACCAAAATAAAAATATTCGCTCCATGGACTTACCCAGAAATATTACTATCATATCAAGTCCGCCGGAGCTGACACAAGGAGCGTGAGAAGTATCTAATCACAATATCAATCAAGTCACTTTGACACTTTAATACAGCTCTTCCCAATCTCACGGTTCGCTCCGAGCAGCATTTGATCAGCAGGATCGTCTTTCTTTCCTTGTTCTCATGTGTATGTGAGTGTGTGTGTGTGTGAAAAGTGCAAACCTGTCAACAGTTTCTAATCAAATTTTTTGCCGCGTGCATTGAATAGGGAATTATTAGTGGGATCTTCTGAGACTCGATGATGCTTCTAATACTGAAATGACGTCTTTGCTGTATATGTATATAGGTATATGTACACTTCTAGATCATCATCAAGGCTTTTCTCTGGGAAGAAAAAAAAGTTCCAAACAAGTAAACTCCCTCCCAATATATTCAATGTCAATGTCAATCCCAAACTTTGAGTTTGTTTAGCGCAATAGTTTTCCTGTAGTGTCTGTGTATACCGAATTACTTTGAATTGCATCAGTTTTTTGTAGAATGCAGCAACTTCAAGGATTATATTGTTGTCCCTGTAATTTAGTTGTTGCTTGGGAGTTCGTAATGCCGTAATTTTGTACCTGAGTACATACTTCTAGGATGCTCTGATGTTTGGATTGACGGGGAAATTAAATAAATTAGAAGGTTTTTGACTACTCCGTGCACATTAATTCAATTTACTTTCATCTCGATCGTGGGTATTTCAGTTGAAATTTGTCAGTTAGAGAGACGGAGCATCAGAGGATGCAGAGGAAATGTCAAGTTACATAAATGATCTGTGCACGGAAATAACGTCCATAAGTTCTATCAAGTTATCAATTCCCTGGCTCAATTATCCCTCATGTTGGAGATAATTCCACAGGCGGAGGTGCAGCTTCGGAGATGTACGTCAAGCATGATCAAATGAACTACAGCAAATATAAGTATGTATCACCTCAAACATGCCAGCAAAGTCATGCTATCCTCGCTTTAATTCATGCAAACTCGACTGTTCGGTTGAGATGAAGAGTACAAGTATGTATACATAGCTTTCAGCATATAGTATCTTGGGAAGTTTGGTAGAGTGAAATACTAAAAGATTTAAGTTTGCTAAATAATCCAAAGAGGTGAAACTTGGTTGGTTGTACAAACTTCAGTCTTGCTTCTATGTATTTATTATACAACTTCAGGATATAAGTACTTGTACATAATTTGTTGTAATCTAAAAATAAGTGTCACATTAAAGCTCCTACCCCAAACATTTAGTCTGTGACCCTCCTGAGTTATTATTAAGGTTGTTTCAGAGACAGCGAGCATCATTATCTTGTGAAGAGGATGTCGGGACACAAAACTTGTCCTACGCATATATTTTTTATGTTAAATAGTCTGCAGACACTCCATGGGGCACCCTTCAAAAAGTTTTTATAGCGTATAAGGCTGTTAGATTAGCTGAACGGGGAGACGGGATAACGGAATTGCATTAAACTATTAAAGTTTTTATTCCCGCTAGTAGTGCATGTGTTTAAAATCCGTTTTATCTCCACTTCAGAGCAATTGATTAGTCTGGCAGTTGCTTCGGATTTTATTTTATGATTTTGGTTCATTGTTTGTCAACAAGTTTAAAAGTTTTATTGGTACTTTCATGGGAGATTTGTATTGTTATTTTGGCATATGATGAGACTTTACAGCATATTTTTGCATAGATACATATTTCGGCACTTGTAACATTGCTATAACTTGTAATATTGCTTGAGTATGATTTTTGTAATGATGTTGTTTTCGTACGCGATTTGTCGTGAAAATTATTTTGTTTTACTCAGTTGTAAGTTGTATTCCGTCTCCAGAAAGATATAATCACAAATGCTTATTGTATTATATGCATCATCCAAAAACACAAACGCTACGGATTTTGATTTCAAATATCCGCAGACAGTTGTACATAGAAATCCTTCAAAGTTTGTCAATAAAGAAGTTCCCAGAATCCATTGCAACACGGCAATTCTTTCTGCTCCATCGGAGCGCACGGGAGGAAAAGCAAGACAATCGGGTAGTCGTCCTGAATGTTTGCTTCAATGTTCACATTTCTTCATGATTGCCACGCACATAGATTCTAAAGTTTTGGGAATCAATAGAGGAAATGCATAGTTAAAAACATAGACAATATAATGAGAGATTTGGCCAAGTGTAAACGTTAGTCGGAACTTCGGAGATGATGACCGAGTTATAATTATTATACATTGTACTTACTAAAGCTATTGTGGGATAGATTTAATTGAGATGATTGATACAATATCGTGAGCGACAAATGCTCGCACACGTCCTCATTTTATAGAGAAACCCCGGAATTCCAGCCAGTTCCTGCTACATCTTCACATCCTATTGATCATCGTTGAAATTAATGAGCACACATCAGTATCAGCAGAAGGGAGTTCTAATAATAAGGAAAATACTTGGTAATGCTTGGGATGCTGGACACACAAGAAGCTGAAGATTGGCTTAGATAGATAGATACATACAAGATAGAACATAAGGTTATATACCTTCAGAATTCAACGAATCAGCGAAATTATTACCCTTTGAAAAGTCTTCGTTAATGTAACTTTTTCTCGCATTACACTTGCCAAACCAATTAGTGCTATTACATTACAAGCATATAGGTTTATGAGTTAATAAGCACTTATTTCCATGAACTCAATTTCATAACGGCAGTATCACCAATTATTATTTATCTCTGGAGTGGAATCCCATGTAATTACAGCCAACTAATAATATAGCTTCCTTCCAAAGTTCATGATACCTCGATTTTCATTACAGCTCTCATCTCTCATGCTTGTAGTATAAAGAAGCACTTTTGGCCAAATTCTTCTGTATCATTAACAAGTTTGACATCTATCCCATGTTGCTATTCCAGTAAGTTCCTCGGGCAGGCACATGGAATAAGGAAATGATAAAAATCGGATTGGTCATATAAAAAATCTTAATATAGATATCTAGCAATTATAATGAACTACAAGAAAAATATAAGGTTACCGAACATTTCTATGAGTTCATGTAAGGCATTCGCTTTGGGTAAAAATAATATTCCTATAGATAAAATTAGCCATTTGTTTCGTATGGAAGAAAAGCAATTGACTGTTGAACGTGGATTGTTCAAAGGTGCCTTTATAAGTATCCGTTGTTTTATAGAGTATTGACAATAATAACATGTGGACAATAATATGAATAATTGTTCACATTAATTGGTCAAAACGTGGATCGGACACGTGAGCGAAGGGGATTTGCATGGAGCAGAAAGGTTTTGTCACATTTTACCATTCTCTTTGGGATTTGTGTGCAGCCTCCGTCCTTTTGTCTGGAAAATAAACATGAAGCATACTAATAATGGAAGAAAGTTGGGCATTTTTGTACAAAAAACTGTTTTTATAAATATATACTTTTATACAAAGCACTATACTATACGTAAGGACAGCATGCGAATTTCACGATGAATAATGTACAAAACCAGAGAGTAATTTATAAACACAATATCTTTGTATATATAATAATACCAAGCCTGTCTTTTGTCTTTGGATAATCATCGGAACGGAAAGAATATTGACAGTATAATGTCTTTGGGCTGGAAACGTGAGGGCTTTGTCTTTGGCTTTTTATTTCAAGTGTGTACAAAGTATCCGTACAGGAATTTGCTTTGTTACTCTAAAGTTGTTAATTTTCCAAGCATAATGAAAAATTATTTATGCAAGAGGGATTGTCTGCCCTGGATGGAAGTATATGGAAGAGTTATTAGTCGGGAGTAATTTGTGAGGATAAATAATTTAAACGGAGATACAATGGAAAATGTAACATTAATTCAGTCCAGCCCAGGGGAATTATATTGTCAAACTGTCTCAGGAGACAACTTTACTAGGAAATAATGCTCACGACGGAAGAATATTTTAGGTTAATTCGCTGGAAACCTCGGCATAGGTCATTAGTCAATATAATCTTCCGTATCATCAACTTGTATAGTGAACGTTGATAATTTTTGTATTGAATGTATATAACTTTGAAGTATAATATAGAATTTAAATTATCTAATTAACTGGAAATCAGCTAATTTTACAAATACGTGGAATTTGCGGTAGTGAGTAAATTATAGATGAAATACATAAATAGTTTGTGAAAATTGTGTCCAAAAAAATTAGTTTGACTTTTATAGGATCCTTCCGATTCCGGGAAACTTATTATTGCAATTTTTATCAAATGTCCAGAAAACTGGATATAATCCTGTATACTAGAGTTTTGTTACTTAGGTATATATAGATACGATTAGAGAGGGCTTTGCTCCTTTTCGGAAAAACTTGGTCAACTTTGGTGTCAAACTTGGTTCCCCATGGATGGACGTGATCCATTAAATGGCCACGGAGAGTTGGTTGGGATAGGGATAAATGGCAAGTGTTTATGAACATGTGTAGGGATCGATGTAAGTTTCACTCATAATTGGATTACGTGGCTGGAGGTACGTGCCGGCTTTTGGATGACCCCGGTGGTGCCCGCAATTGTGATTATGATGCCGCCACCATGGCAACGAGTTATTAGTCCTGAAATGTCCCGGTCATTCGCTCATAGTAGAGGGTTCTTAATTATTCATGGCAATTCCCACGTTATTTTCTTGCGACCAGCTCCAGCTCCACATTCGTAATTTTTATAGGATTCGACTATAAATTCTCGCCGAACTCTCAATTTTTAGGATGCTACTCGATTTTCACAATCCTTTCGCTTTTTTGGATTCTAGGAGATCCTCAATATTAGAATTCTACAAGATCCTCAATTTCTAAGATTATACAAAATTGCTATGAGATTCTGGATTTTTAGCAAAATTGTCATACGATTCTAGATTTCTAGGATTCTACTGAATTTCTTGATTTGTGTAAGATTTGTATCTAATTTTCCGCTTGTAGGATTCGATCAAATTGCTCAGTCTGAAGGATGTTCCCCATAATTTGACAATTTGTAAAATTTAACCTTTATAGGCAAAGGTTGCTGTGTAGTTTTAGCTTTTTCGGGAAATTGTAGACGTTTTCCAAACCTCCAACCCGACTTTATTCTTCTTGTGTGTTTAATGGTGATTCAGTTTTTTATTACAGGGATATCCACAAGGTTAGATACATCCTTGCATATACATAATATCTATTCAGGACATGTATGTAGTAGTAATATATAGTGTAGTTGAGCATTTCTAATTTCTACTGCAACTGCAGACAATTTTATAGACTGAAAATTTCTACAGGCTAAGGGCTAAGCTTCAAATTATATTCGATGATGCTGTACGAATGCTCCATTTCAAAAAAAAAGTTAGGCCGTGCAGTAGTCTTGTAACGCATACTCTTCATAAGTACGGGGAAATGGCAGAGCAGTTGAACTTGTATTCGGTATTAAATCCTCTTAAGTTTTAAACCTTACTATACACTCAGCGGAAGCTAACAATAGTCGGATTTAGCCTGCGCTTATAAAGCTTCAGCTTTCGGGAGCGTGTTCATTAAATAAAGAACTTCTAAAATTAGAAAATAAGATTTTAATGTCATTCTCAATGCGAAGTTAGTAATCAAGTATGGGGGAGGTTGCGGGTGAGAAATATTTATAGAGAGCGGAGCTCAAGAACTATTCTAAAGCTGCGTGGAGTGTTTTAATGAGAGAGATATTGTTGAACTAAAAGAGAGATGGAGAGGATTGAAATTCCAGGGTAAAATCTGCGGTTTTGTCGGAACAGGAAGGAAGGAGAATTTAGAAGGTTAAATATATAGATTTTAAAGCTTAGAATCTGATCATCTGCAGACAAAACCAGCTGAAGAATAGACAGCACATGAGGTTCGGGATAGTGGTGGAGAGGATAAGGAGATGAATGAAATACTAATAAAAGATGAGGTTTTGGATGAGCTTTTGCACAAGATGAAATTAAATTGAAAGGCAGGAGGTTCAGCCGAGGAGATTTGGCTTCAAATGGAGCTAAATGGGCTACTCAGCTACTCATTGGGTATGCGGGACAGAAATCGTTCACCGGATGAAGCTTAATATTCGGTGTAGAATTAGTTCATAATTATATCAAGTCCCTTATAGAATCAGCTTATAAATATATCATATTCCCTGTACAATTCACTCATATAAATATATTAGATTCCTTATGAAATCTACCCATATCACACAAAGTTTTTATAGAATTAGCCTATAATTTCTATAAATTAACCCATACAACACCCCACGCAATGTAGAACAAACTATAAAAATTCTCTGCAGATTACAACCTTTAATGTCAAATTCTACCTTAGCATTCTATACAGATTCTAATCGTGCTCCTGGAAAATTTTGATTTCCTTCATAAAGGCAACATCATCCGGTGTAATGAATGATTTAAGAGGATTTAGTAATAAGCACACAAGACGGAATTTTTCCAACCACATCCACGAATCCGTAGTAGATAATATTAAGAACAAGGAAGCTGTATGTACATATGTATGTATCTATGTATGTATATACGAACTGCATATACATATTTAATATTATATTAACAGCATATTATAAGAGTATTTCAGGTCCAGGACCTGCCTCTATATAGCAATTTCAACAGTATTTTTTAATGCTCGGACGTTTTTAAACCTTCCTTCAACCTCTCATCAAGCTATATAAGCTCCCCTTTTTGCTCCCATTTTCTTTTCATCACTAACCATTGAACCCTAATTTCTGTTGGGCTTCATACAACCTTCTAAGTTTAAGCAACCCACTGATGACTTCATTGAAGGGAATTTTCAGACTTGAGATCCGTTCTCGATATTTACCATCCATAACTCTAAAGATTTGTGGACTCAATTCTTAAAAGTGTGACGGTGTAAGATGATTTTCTTGTTCGCCTTTCCGGACTATTCAGGACTAATCGGGATCTTACAACACATTTCTATTCATCCCTGCTACCAGCATAACTTTAGCTCTTTGGATTAGCATCCTTTTGGTCCAGATTCGCGTTTTAAGGGCTACGTTCTGCAGGTTTGGTGATCGTTTCTAGTGTGCGATCCTCTAATGAAGACACTGCCTATAGTGTCAGCATTTATGTAGTGAAAAGATTTTGGGGCGTGATCATTTATATAGTAAAAAGACTACGGGGTTTGACCTTTTCTGTAATGACAAGTTTACGCAGTTTGATAATTCACAGGATAGGGACTAGTGTGATAATTTATACTGAAAATACTACGGTGGGGCCAAGTTTCACAACCAATGTTACATCCATACAACTGCTTAATTAGCTGCAGACTCTCTAGGCATAAATTGTAGCTCTGCAACTTAATTACCTTTTATCTCCCGTACATAAGGCTGGTTCCCCACGTATGAATAAATATTTGCAAGATTTAATTATAAGATTTAAATGGTTACGTGAATAGGAGAGGAAAATGCGTAATCGCAATCTGCGATCAGATTCGCAA
>JAQGAK010001645.1:0-28687 GCA_034696945.1 Lipothrix lubbocki | reverse complement strand
TCCCGGTGACAATACCCTCTAATGGCCGTATAAACACATGCAATTTTTTTCCGGGCATCTGACCGCCAAAATAGCTTCAAATACATACCTGGGCTACTTCCTGTTCAATTTCGTCGAAAATAAAAAATATGAAAAAAAACAGGTTTCCGCATTCTGAAAAAGTTACTCAATGCTACTTTATTTATTACCAAGTTTTAGTTTCTATTTTAAATTGCATTCATTAAAACCTACTTCATTTATTTTATACGGAATTTACTGAACTGCTAATAATTATTTTTATTATTCTAACGGCAGGCACTCCTCATCATAATTTTCTTACTAATGTGGTGGCGCCAAAATTCTACAGACAGTGAATTAGAACCCCTGAGAATAAATAATATTTCTCAGGAGTCGCTTACCCCTGAAAATTCTGAATCTTCTACAGAATGTCCGAAGAAGCTCAAATCTTATGGATCAGTGCCTTAGAATAATAAAATATTGAAAGATAAATATCAACTAGACTGCAATTTTGTGACAAATAAATACACATTGCCAAGTTTTCAAGAAGTAAATTTTATTAGAAACAAAATATTTTTGTTGTTTTTCAAGACTGGCAGTGTGTGTCGAAATAAAAAATCAACACTAAGAACAACAAGAGGAACTAGCTATGAAGTCACAAATAAAATAATAAGCTCCGTTAAAATAAAAATATTGTTTATATAATGAAACGATTAATAAATTGCATATTTATTTATTTTAGTGTATGGTCTAGAATTAGGTAGTAGACTTTATTTTAATGTAATTATTTAAAAAAGAATATTCTCATCTCCATGTTGTTTCTTCAGATGATTGACAAGCAAGTAGGGATTAGGGAATTATACTGGACAGGAAGGACATTAGTAGAGTCCATCTACTACTTGGATGCCCGCCTGTAACAAATCATCATTAGAATATTTCGGTTTCCGTCCGAGCTTCTTCTCCCCCATTGATAGGATTCTTGTAAACGTTTGCCTTCTTATGAATGAGTTCATGTCGTTTCAGATTTTCCTCCGACATGAACAACTTTTCGCATTGTGAACACTCATGAGTAAATCTTTTATGTTCGCTCTCATGTTTTTCAATAACATGTAAGTAATGACTTGTGTAGGGGCAGTAGGTGCAAGGAAAATTAATCGAACTCAAGGGATGGGACTTCACATGAATGAACATCATCCTTCGGAAGACAGTGGTGAAGTCACAATACGGACACGAATAGTTGATACTCCCAGAATTTTCAGAACCCATCGATGATGGGACAGGTTTTTTCAAGATTTTGGGAAGTTCAGCATGATTACCGCTTGATATATTTATTTTAACAGCGTTTCTCAATCTCCTCCTTAGTTTGGAGTCGCCGTGTTCCATTCCTGTGCCCTGATCCGCAGTATTAGGATGATTCGTCAACACTTTCTTAGCAAAAAGTGCGGGAGCAGGTTCCTCGGACAATACCTTCTTGTTTTTAGGACAATTGTTTTTCATATGAGCAATCACGGCACCTTGCCCGGCGAACGGCTTCAGGCATAATGAACATTGAAAAGGTTTTTCATCTCGGTGGATTCGTTCATGAATATTTACGAAGGAGCGGCATTTTGCGGAGTAATTACACAATTTGCATTTGTACATGTTGTCACTAGTCCGTTCTTCAGCTGTTGTAACTTTAAAAGCTGGCGCCTGGTTTTTAGTAATTTTAATTGCCATAACTTCATCAGTTGGATGTTCACGACCATGTGCTGTCATTGAATTTTCGGGTGTCAATTCTTCTGCTGGCAAAGTTACTTGTTCTAGTGTACGAACTTGGCCTGCTCGATTGTGAGGCATCGTAGGATTTGATGCTGCTTGTTCTATCGGGTGATCAAGTGTTGAATCTCGCTGCATCAAATTTTGAGTCGTCGAACGATTTTCTGTTGAACCTGGAAGTGTTGAAACAGGAACCGTGGAGTCCAATAGTATTGAATCTTTCAGTGCTGTTGCCGTCAAATGCAGTGGTTTCGGCCCTTGGTTGATGAAACTGGAAGTCATCCCATGATTTTCTTCCGTTCTCAGATTTTGGGTCGGAGAGTGTTCTAATATCGAAGCTTTATTAATCTTTCTTAGGTACGAATGTTGTGGTGTTAGAACTTGATTCGTTAAGTCGTAATGTTGCGGTGTCGGTTCTTGAATTGCTAGTACTGGAGTTATCTGCTGTTGAACAGTCAAATCATTGATCTTCAAATCCCGACTCGTTGCCATTGGAATACCAGAAAGTTTTGACACTTCCCGAACAGCAACAACTTGACCCACAACTCTGAGACTTGTTGGAGTCGTAAACAACTGCGGGAAGTTAATTGGAGGTTCTGTCGGATGGCTTTGTTTGCGGTGTTTATGAATCCCCATAGGAAAACAAGCGGTGTAACTGCAGAGCGGACAGTTATAAACTGGATCATCCCTATTACTCCTGAAAGTATGAGCGTTCAGGCTTACAGTGCTGTTGGTAGTGTAGCTGCATTTTGTACAGCTCCATAAAGGTAGTTGCGCAAGTTTCATTGCATGAGGAGATTTGAAACTGGATCGACGCTTCGTAGAAGGTCGGGTACGTCCGTTTTTATTTTCCAGAATGACCATAACCGTATCATCCACAGAAACAGCGGGTGTACTTCGATGAGCTTTGGTGACATGGCGACCCAAGCCGTTTGAAAAGCAAGCGGTGTAAGTGCAATACGGACATTGCAAAACGGGATCTTTCGTTCTCTTAGAATTGTGGACATTGAGAGCTTCATAAATATCCGAACCGTAACTGCATCTGTTGCAGTTAAATTTATAGGAGTTTCCAGTGTATGTTAAGTTTAATTTGTGCGGTTTTACTTCAACAACGGCTTGACTACAAGGATGAACCCGATTCATATGGCGTGTGAAGCCTATGGAAAAGCAAGCAGTGTAATCACACTCCGGACATTGAAAAACGGGTTGTGAATTTTTTGCAGCAACGTGTGCATCTAGATTGGTTTGAGTTGTTGAGGTATAACTGCACCTTTCACAGTTATATTCATTTTCTTTAAAATTGAAACTTTTCGGAAGTTTGCCTTCTTGGTGTGCGGTCATCATGTGGGACTTCAAGGTGCTGGGAAAACACGCCTTATAATGACAGTCTGGACACTCTAAAACAGAATAATTTCTTCTTGCAGTTAGATGTCTTCTGAAATTAATTATTTTCTGGGCTGTGAAAGAACATCTATCACATTTAAATTCAATCGGATTAGTATTTTCATTTGACAGGACTTTTGTTTCTGCGAATGATATGGCTTCAGAGTTTACGGAGGTTACTGTTTCTGCATTTTTTAATGATGTGGTTGCTGAATATTCTAAGAAAGCTTCATCTGCTGAAAATTGAGCTGAAGATGGTTGAAAAAAGTTTTGAACTGCTTTGGTTTTGAAGTCAAAAGTGCTGACGTGCACCTGCGACGTGCCTATATTTCGATCTTTTTCTGATTTTTTGAATTCGTGAATAATATCCGGAATAATCATTTCTGGTTCAGGTGAACATGACAGACTGCCATAAATTTCCAAGCTCATTGACTCATTATTTTCTAGAATTCCAGGATCGTCAGGTAAAATCAGTGATGACGAATCTTGCATATTGAATGAAGAAATGTTGGAAATTGATGAATTTTCTGCATCCATTTCAGGGGTTGCTGCGCCGGAAGTAACCCATGATGAATCTTGTGACATTTGTATGAGTTTTGAGTCACCGGGTTCAAGGCTTATTGACAAATAATTTCCAAGAGGTACTTTACTTGCAACAAAACTCAGTTGTTTTTGTGCATTGGATCGTTGGTTGACAAGAGGCAAATACTGTGAATTTGCGTTGTTCAATGACGATTCTGAACCCTCCAAGAGTGACGAATACTCTCCATTTGAAGTCAATGAGTAATTTGTTCGCTTAGATGGTTTACTGGATGTCGAACGCCTTGACTTTTGCGACTGTTCTCTCACAAGCAATTCTGGATGAAACTGTTCAGTATGAAGCTGTAAGCCTCTAACAAAATAAGCAGTGTAATCACAAGCCGAACATTTTAAGACTGGTTCATCAGGCCGACGTTCTGTATGTGTATGGTAAATATAATTTTGTGTTGTTTTCGCCACATAACAGCATTTGTCGCAATTCCTGTTCATCTTCTTACTGGAGTTCACAAAGGACTCCGAATGTATTGTCTTTTCTGCAGAACTAATATCGAATTCGGTGTTATTAGCCAAACTACCCAACTTGCTTGGCTTCACTTCCAATGTGTCGTTTTCATTTTGACGTCGAGGGATACTTCTCTCAACAAAAGTGAGACTATTTGAACGCAATGACTGATTTCCATAATGTTCTGTATGTTTCTCGTCTTCGCCCCTGTTAAAATTGTTGCTTTCTGAACTCTGGCTTTCTGGTCCCGACTGTCTAGACAGCTTAGAGAAACTGAATTTAATTCTAGGGACTGATTCAACAGATTTTTTCTCCCCCCTCTGGTTTCCATCTTCCTGTGAACTGGAGCTTTCCGAATCATCGACACTGTCATGTTCAACATCCGTGTTATTTTGCAAGCGCGGTGTATTCAAGCTTGATGAGGAATGAAATTCCTTCATGTGCATGTGGAAAGAATGAGAAAAGCAGGAAGTAAAATCACAATGTGGACAACAAAGGACCGGGTATTGTGGGCGTTTTTGGTGGATTCGAAGGTTCGAACTGGAACTTGCAGTATAGCTACACCTGTTGCATTTGTACTTCCTGTTTTGCGGCGTGTTTGTTTCATTTTCTAGATTTAGGTTCTGCAAATCTATTTCTTCCTTTTGTTTCTGCGGTTTCCGTACCGGTCTCGTGGAAACTCTACTAGTTTTTCCGCGATGAAACTTGCCAACATGCAAAGCTAAGGTCGGTTTAAAACATGCTCTAAAACTGCATTCCGAACATTGATGGAGGCTGGTGTCCGGTTTCCAATTCTTTAAATGAAGACTGAGGTTCCATTTCGTACTTGCCTGGTAATCGCATCTGTGACATTTGTAATGACTCTGAATCCTCTGCGAGTCCGGGGTTTCTCCAGATCCTCTTGGTTCCGGAATTTCATCGGTTTCCATCATTTCAAATTCTACAATTTTGCATAAACAAATAACTTTGATTATATTCCAGGCGGCTCTAAAATGCTACATGTAATTTTCTTGATCATTTCCTTCTCTTTTTGATGATTTCTAATACGATTATCAATAAAAATTTTAAATTTAACATAAACATTCATCATTAGAATTTCCTTCAAACCAACTACATTTTAATCATGTTGATATAAACAAATACGAAATGTGATAATTAATTATATTAAATAACTAATTTACACTCTTACATGCAGGCATAAATTTGTCATAAAGGACTGACTCATGGTAAGAGCGCTGCTAAAACTTTCAATTTTTAATTCTCAAGGTCACTTTGAAGGTTCGAATTGATTGCCGGCCTCTCTGAAAAACATCAACAATATAATTTCGAATGAACAACAAAGCCAATATAAATTCCAAGTATGGGTATACTTATAAGGCCTGAAGCAATTTAACAACGCAAAGATTTGGCAAATTCATAAATTTTATTATCAGTATTGAGTGCATTTTTATGAATTAAATAATTTGCAATTCGCAATGAATATAAATTAAATAGTTAACACTGAATTAAACCACAAACAAAAATCAATGGTGATGAAAAACTAATTACAGCGATAACTGATTACATTGTTTACGTAAATTGTAATTATTACCATTATTGATTTTTATTAGGATTTCGTCAGCGTTCCATCACGTTGCAATGGTGACTATTAAAATTGTAGGGCGTAAAAATAATTTAATTCAATATTTATTTACTGTATGTCTTAATTTAGATAACACACATTCACATTCAGAAGGACCTTGGAGATGATAAACATGTTTCCACTGCATGACACCACGCGGTCTTCCTTTATTAAAATTACCCCTTCTCCCTCCCAAATTCCCAATGCTGAATGCTGAGCCATGCAAATGCAAGAAGCAGCAGAAAATAGAAAGTGCCGCTTGCCGCTTACCTATCGAGGATCCCACCCTGGATGTTTACATTTCCAGAATTTTTCTATAAAAAATCGTTGAGATGGGAGTCTGGACAATTGCCGCAAGATGAAGTGAAGTGTATTGTACTTTGCCAAATATTGATCTCAAACAACAATAATTATTTAAGTGTATTTTTTGTATTTTGTTATTTAAATATTTCATTAAAATCGTATTTCTACTGCTTTTTAAATTGTAATTATATTATTTTATTTTATTATTTTATATTAATTATTTTATTTTAATAATGTTTAATAATATTGAGTTTTTTAAAATTTGTTTTGCTTGATTTAATTTATTATCAATTAAAAAATTACATCATAATTAAAATGTTAATATTATTTTCATTATCTATATGTATCCCTCAATGTTAAAACAATCAGCTATGATTAGAGACATTGTGATGTGGTGTGGTGTAATTATTACGTTGCTTCGCTATCTTGAGTGGTACTGTTGTCAGAATTAATGAGAAAATCGCTCTGTTACCTGCAGGTTGCTCAAAAGAATCTACTTGATCTTTATGTAACTCTCGGCCTCCTTTTTTCGTAATATTCCTGCGATTTTTAAATAGACTCTGAAATTTACCATGTTCGCGCTTATGATATGATGCTTGGAGAGGTTTTGCGGAAAGCAAGCCAAGTATTCGCAATATGTATAAATACATATTGCGAATAAATATAAATTTACATTTACTTAGTACAATTAGTACAAGCTTGTACGGGGGTATTCCGGACCATCTTAATGTGCTGCATAACTCAGTGTTGGCAAAATGAAAATTCCCTCATGTTTCTGCCCGCCCTGCTGAAAATGCCCTGCCCACTGGGCAAATGCCCAAAAAATCTGCCCATGGCAGAAAATTGAAAATGCCCAATTTTGGGCAAAAAAATTGGGCATTTTTCAAATTTTCTCAAATAATTCCACAAATAAATAAAATGGTATAAAAGACAAACTATGATCAATAAATTAATAACGATTGGTGATAATAATTTTAATTTAATGCTAAATTCGTAAGGTTTTTGCCGCAAATTTATTCAGAAAAATCTTCCAAAAATAATAAAAATTTTCAAAAAATTGGCCTGAAATCTTGAAAATGCCCGAAATTTTGCCCAAATTCCTGCTTGAAAATGCCCAAAATGCCATTATGCCCTCTTTGCCCTCAACTGAAAATGCCCAAAATGCCTTGGCATTTTCAAACTGCCAACACTATGCATAAGCAAATTTTTGGTGTGCGAGCCGTACCAACATAGCGAACATTTGTAATGGAAATTATCCGTTCCGTTTTTTTCCTTGAACTGTCCTATTTTTTTTCTTTACTCTCCCATTTTTTCTTCAGTTCCTCCCAATTTTTTTTCTCCAACTCCTTCCGAGTTTTTTCCTTGAAATCCTTCTGTTTGTGCTCCTTCAATTCCTTCGAATATTGTTTCTTGAATTCCTTCAGATGCTTCTTCTTGAATTCCTTACGGGTTTTGTTCTTTGATAATTCCGGTGTTTGGGATTCGCTTGACAACTCTGCTAACTTAATTGGAGATTGTTTTTCAATTACTTCCTTCGTGAAATTATTTATCGGTTTGTCGCAGCCTAGCCTTTGATTTGTTGCGGTATGTTAACTGTTACGTTCTCAAAATACTCGTCAGTAGAGGAGTGAAAGGAAATTGAAATATCCGAGCGTTCATCTCTGTGAAATCTGGATTCAGTTAGGATGTTGAAAATAGATAAGATGTATTGTAGTTCAGACATTTTCACTAAATACAATTTATTTAAAAGCAATGTTGAGAGTTGCTTCACTACTTTTATTCGTAGATAATTAATTGTATTTATTTAACTATTTATTTACAATAATAATATTAATTTACTTCTATAATATTGTAATCAAATAATTTATTTAATTACAACTATTAGAAGTGTAGAGAAATATAATTTTCGAATTTACTTAATGAATTAATTAATTTTATACTATACTGCAATTCAACAGTTCTAGAGAAATAATCATTCAAAATTTTATTTGCACTACGGAAACCGCAGTGAATGCGAGGGTAATGTGGGCTTTGAACAAAACAACATGGAATAAGCACAGAATTTGTGAGCTACTAAATTTTAAGAACAAGCACTTGAATACACACAATGATGAATGCTTTAAATTACAGTATCCTGATCCTGCATATCTTGTCATTGTCATTATTAGCGAGTACAAAATTATATTCAACAACAATAATAAATAATAATTGTTACACAGTAGACTATTTAATTTATTTAATGTTCTACTGTGTATATGCCGATGGAAAAATATTGTCGAAGCTGATGATGCAAGATTGTTGACATTATTCTAGATATATCAATAGATAGTTAGTAATTTGTAACAGTAAATATTATTTCATAATAGTATAATATATATTATGCATGCATACACGTCCACAGCAATAAGGTGTTTTAAATTAAAACAGCCCTCTAAAAATATTATTCCCACTGATGAATCTTTTCGTGCAAAAGTAAGCTGACTTGATTAAAAAACCGGCGATGACATGCTGAGCAAGCGTATGGTGCGGATCCGCGGTGAATTCCCACGTGTCTCAAAATCTCCATCCTGTCCAGACTGAACAAGTCACAGTAGGCACAGCCATAAATCCTTGTATTTCCAATAGTCGCAATCGGATTGTTGCTATAAGTCTCCATCATAATATTCTTATCATTAGTAATAGAACTAGTGTCTTCATAAAATCTGCTCGGAGAAGCAGGGCCTGGGTTATGAATTTTTTCTCCGATTATTTCCACCTCGTCACCAGCGCTCTCTGGTTGCTGGAGAGGCAAACAGTGAGGTAATTGTTGTTGTTCCTGTGGTTGCTGCTGCTGATGATACTTTTGCTGATAAAATGCAGGAGGTACTTCCTGTGAGGGTTTCTCTATCCAGACATTCTGCTTTGTTTGATTATCAAAGGCAACGTGACGTCCAACGTTTCGCTTCTCCAGCAAGGCTCGCAGAGTCGGATGCTCAATTCTCTTGTGGGTCTTCAGAGGGGAAACGTAACAGGAGGTGAAATCACATCTGTCGCACTTGAAAACTTTCTTGTCTATTTTCCGGACTATGTGCTTCCGGAGTTTACAGTAGCTGCTAGTGATGAAACTGCATTGGATGCATTGATAGCTTGGTTTGCAGGATTCCCGATCTGCTTCTTTTGAAACATTATTTCCTTGTCCTTCGTCAGTGTCGAATGTGTCTCCGCCTGCTCCTGAAGCATTCAGTTCCTCACTATGCTCGGATTCACCAGTATTTGATTCGTTACAAGTTTCATAATTGCTCACTTTAAAGTTTTGAATTTCCTGTGAACCCTCAAGTAAGCATTGCTTCGTTGCTCTTCCAACATTGTCTCCCTCAGCTATTTCCATGTCATTACTGTTTTCTTCAATGATTTCTAATTCAGCACTGGTATTTCTATTGTTTTCCGCTTCAGCGTTGGCTTCTTCAATGTTGTCCAACCCAGCATTATTTACTCCTTTAATGATCCCATATTCGGCGTTTCCAGTGTTAAGTTCAACAAATATTTCGCTTTCTTCTATTTCAATATCTATGTCGTCTGCCCAATTTTCTTCATCGGTAACCATGTCGTTCCCTGAATCAGGTTGTGAGCTTTTTGGACTAGCCCTGTCAACAATTACGCTTGTAGGAAGACTTGCCTGTTGTAATTGCTTCTCAAATCCTGGTTGCTGAGACTGTGGCTTCAAATGTAATGTGGGATTAATATTTGCGAATGTTTTGTCAGTATGGGCGGCTGGCATTTTATCAATTTGAGCAGCTAAGGATTTATTAATTTGAACAGCAGCCGTCGGTTCGTGAAAATGTGCAACCGCCGTTTGGACAAATGGAGTTGCTGACGTTTGGTCAATTTGAGCAGCTAGCCCTTTATTAATGTGTGCAGTGGATAATTTCTTGATATCACACAGCATTTTATCAATTTGAGCAGGTGAAATTTTATTAATTTTACTACCGAACGGCTTGTAAATTTGAAAGTTGCTATTCTTTACAGCTGGTAAGGGAACATGAATCCCGTGCTTCTTCATCATATGTCGTTTGAGAATGAATTCAGAGTAAGTCATGAAGCCACAAATATAGCATCTTTTCATAAACCCTTCCGTACAAAACAATTTAGTACTACTAATGTTGCGAAAATTATTGTAGTAGATGCAAGAATTGCACCTGAACTGTCGTGAGCTCCCGTCGTGCTCAATCTGACTCCCGCTCGTTATCACACTGCGTTTGCAGACCACACAGGGGTAATGCACAATTAAGCTGTTCGATTCTGCAGATGGCGAAGTATTTGACATGGATCCTAAATCCTGCTGGAAGTTCTCAGCTGGTGAATCAATAATTCCTTTAAAATTGTGGGCTGCTTTATCTTTTCCTAACTCCTTAACTACGTTTATCTGGATTGTCGTCTCATTTCGAGAATTGCATTCGTCGAACGCGTCACCTCGACGGTGGCCTTTATAAACAGAGTAATCTTGACGATTGCCATCATCACTTTCGCCATCTTCAGGGCTGTGTCTATTACGCTTGTGATGATCAACGTTATCTCCACTGGCCACATGGTTGTTTGTCATTCTAATTCTTTTTCGTCTTCTCACCTCCATTACGTCATCCATAACTTCGTCATATTCAACTTTTAACTGCATTGCATCCTCAATTTCCCTCACTGACAATTCTTCAAGGGCTTCAGCATTATTCTCTTTCTCACTATTGGTCGTGGTCTCGGATGCAGCTGGATTTGCTGAATCTGTTTCTTGAGAACATTGTTGAGCATAGGAAAGCTCTAAACAATCTTCTTGACCCGGCTGTAGAACATGTTGACATCGCTGTCTCATTCCTTGACGCTTCTGCTGTGTTACAAAGAGGTCTTTAAATTGCTGCTGCCCTGCGAATTCATGACGTTGCATTTTCTCAACATCACCTGAAGATTTTTCTGCCGGACTGGATCTAATTTCGAAATACTGAGATACGCTTGGCGGGGGAACGACCAGGGGATTGTGGAAAGGGAAGAATGAGAAGGGTTGCTGCTGCTGCAAATATCTTTGTAGAAGCGGACCATCAGGTATATCCGCTACACTTAAAGACGGTGTTATTGGCCGATTGATGGATGTGTAGTGCAATGACTGGATCGCATTGCTCACAGGTTGGAATTGCATACCGAAGTTATTTGGGGACAGTGGAATTGGCTGAGTGATATTGCTGTAGGTTGAGGGTGAGCATTTCTGTTGTGGAGAACCTTGGGAGCAGCTGCATTCCAGCGTTTGCCACGACCACGACATTCTTTTGAATGTAGTTTAAAACATTTCTGAATTTTTATTTTAATCTTTTCTTTCAATTTTTTCTACACAAAGGAGCACAATTATATTGCTTCGTAATTTAAAAAAAAGTATGCGTAAATGGATTTATAGTTTAGTTTTTAGTAGTAAAAGTAGGATATCCAGGAAAATGAGCCAGTGCTCATCAATTGTATAAAACTTTAGAAGGCTAAATGCAGGGGAACGTGTAGAGTGTAGAGTATGACATTAACTCTAACATATGTTCTATCTATAATAATAACGATCTTCTACTAACTAAACCACATTTTCTATTGTTCAGAAAATTCGAAGCGCAATTGTTTTAAATAGGTAGATGATCATTTATTTGTAACAATATCCCTATTTACGTAAGTTTCAATTTATTTAATACTATAAATTGTCTTTACCGAAGGTAGAAGTTACGCTTCGATTGTGGGGCCTATAAATTGCCTGACATATTATCCCAATGGTCGTGCTGCTAATCTCTTAATTTTGCACTATATTCTGATAATATTGCAATTACGCCAGGTAAAACTTTCCTGCAGATGAAGATCCTACAAATTTCTGAATTTAGACACCACAACCAATAAAAAGTATATTTACATAAAACGCAATATGCATATGTACGAACATATGATATCACATTTATTCCATTCCAGTTAATATTTTATTCTGAAGCTTAAATTCCTTGCACGTGTTTGTCATTAACCGAAAGTAATAGCAAAAAATAAACGATTTGCTTTTCCGTATAATATTTAGATATTTTACAGTATTAAATCAGCTTATATTTCAACAATATTAAATTAATGCAGCGACGGGCGTGACGTTGAAAAATATAAGGACTTTTGTAGATTCAAGACCTGTTAAAAATACATCAATTTGATGATTAATCAAATGTCACGCACAAAATCACAAAATGCAGAAACCAAATGCCAAATGCAAAGAAAACATCAAATAAAATCTTATGGCACAATGGTTTATAGTTTATACTGACAGATAATATTTAATTAAGTAGAAAGTACATAACTGAGAACGCCAAGATTAAAACGCACACAACGAGACTGAGCAAGAAGGCTGTGAGGCCCGAACGTGTACGTCATTCTAGAATGTCTTCTTCTATTATAATAGCGCAAGAAAATCTACAATATCTAAACTGCTGTCACTACAATAAAAACCCACATTGGTTTCAGAATTCGCTGTCTGCTTTTGATTTGATTCAAAGACAAAGACCGTTTAATAATTGTGGCACTACACTTTTTTTTAATACTACAGTTTATTATAATAATGTGATATTGTAATGTATCATGTTATTATCACAACCGTCGTATATTTCGTGTATTATTACTTGTCCACAATCTATACTAACTACCTAAAAATAAATTCGGACTCGTCATATGCATATAATATTCTATGAATAAAAAGATTCGTAGCTGTGAGAGAATGAAATCCACAACGAATTTTTAAAAAATATTTTTCTAATTGATACTTAAACTTACCTACTTCATTCATAATGTCTTTATTAAAATCCAGGTGAGGAGAACGAAACTTTATTTCACTGACGCTATGGTATTTGTCTTACGACACAGTACGGAACTCACCAATGTTATCAAATTCAAATTTCAATTGAATAATTAATACTATTTATTTATATTTATCCTCGTTAATGGAGTCAAAATTTGAGAAGTTTTTGACTTTTTTAATTGCAACTTAGATAATTTTTTGTCTCCAACTCAATCACAACTAAATCAAATTCATTCAATCCTATCCTAATAACAGATTTTCAGAAAATCATTTCCTTGCACTTATTTTTAGAAAGCGAATTTAAAATTTTGCGAAGTCTTGCGATGATCAAAATTCCAAATAATTTTGAAACCCATTAGAATCGATGTTAAAAATTACATAAAATAAGTTACTAGTACATTCTAATAATTTCCGTATGTAATGCTGTAAATAAAACGCCTTTTCTACTTAGGTAACTCTAAGAAATGGCAGCGTTGCTAATTTACAAGTTTCATTCGATCTAACAGCTACCAACATTATTCCACTAAACTTGATAACCCTGATTAAAAGTTTAAAAAATCCAGTTGCTGAACGAGCAGCCATAATAATAATAATATTTTTAAAATACTGTTTTTTATGAACTTCCAAATTATTTAAAGAATATAACAACATTATTGGGATGGCAGTCTTGAGAAGATCAATAATCAATCATGCACTTTTCCTTGTGGTCAGCTTTCGTCGTTTATCAAGGAGCTTACGCGTGCCTTTCGAACTCAGACCCAGGAAGACCAAATCCCACCAATTTTTCCAAACTTTTCGGTAGTAGTGCCAATCTTCACGTAACTGTTTTACATCTGGATACATGGCCTTTTCCGTCAATCTGCTCGAGTTACATTTTAGCACAAAATTTTCATGAGTTGAATTAAAACATTAGAATTTATTTCATAGAATAGAATTTTCCTACAATTATTTCAACACATAAAAATAATTGGATAATAATTTTACCACTATTTGGAATCATTCCTGTACCAGTTCCATTATTTATAATATTTTCAGTCAACATAAAATGTAAATAATTATATATCCAACAACGCTATAATCAGGGCAAAAGAAAAAAAATAGTGAAGGGCACTCACTTAACAACGTTACTATGAAGCCTAATTGTGGATGACCGAATAAGAGAGAGTGCCTCTGGTGTCGGGGTCTCCGTCGTCTTCAATGCCAAATTGCCCAACCGAAACGTGAAACTTGTGAAGTTTTTGGAAATTTTCTGCAAAGTTTATGTCAACGATTATTTTTTGCTGGAAAATACGATTGCACTTCTCTCGTTCTCTCTTTCTTCCATTGTTTTTTCTCTTTTTTTACGATAATAGACTTGTGTAAGCATGTAAACCTATTTTCCGCTATTCGAAATCAATATAGCACCTGTAAACTGAACAGCTTGGAAAGAAATAAAGTTGAATAATAAAGAACACAAATATTTAAAACAAATTAATTAATTAATTTTTCCTGCAAGATTTTACAATATAATTGATTATAATTTATAATAATAAATTGCTGTCTTCTGAAGTGCGTTCTGAATTTCTAAAATAAGGTAAAGAATTTCCAAAATATTTAGTTCTTCACGTCGTTGCTGTCCATGCTCTCCAATATTATAATGTTTTTATAATAAATATAAATGGTTTTAGAATTATTAATTTTAAATTCTTGTAATATATCAAATAATTGCATTTTTTCAAATTAGTTCCTTACTTCCAAACGCTTAAAAGCATCCGAAGCTTTATCTTCAACGAACATTAGCCATTTGTTCATAAACTGGACGCGCTTCTGAAATGTTCGCACTTTCCTCGTTTGCCCTAAATTGGCCTTGTTACCTAACTTCTTTCCTACTGCCCTCAACCGATTTATCATCCAGAACCGTCGGTCATTGTCACTCCATTCCTTGTTTAATTCGACTTGCTGCAATTAAAATAATCAATAATAAATGAATTATATTAATTATTATACATATTTCTTCAAATGTAGAATTTAATTTTTTTATAATTGTCTATCTAAAGGTGTATCCCGCAAGATTATTTTAAAACTTTTTCAGTATATTATTTTGTTTGCATTTCATTTTTTTATGATCAACGTGAAGATAATTAATGGTTAAACAGGCTCATAATTTTTGTAAATTAATTCTACCTGTTCCATCACAGACATGCAAATATTGATATCTTCCTTGAGTGTTAACCAAAGATTCCCCTCATATTTCTCACTGATTCGACTGATGGGGATTATAGTTCCATAGCGCTGTTCATTCAAGGAGTAATTTAGATTATTATTATTGTTGTTATTATTATTATTGATAATGCCATTTCTCGCTTGTAATGCGCTGGACTCTGCGTTGATGTTATTAGAATTTGGATGGGCATTTTCATTTCTCCTACCTGCCTCAATGTTCAGATAATTATTATTATTATTGCAGTTGTTCGAACGGCTTGCAATATTTCTGGCAATTGCGGTTGTACTTTTTATTTTCATTTTATTATATTTTTATGACTTTTTTATTTTACAAATTTAACTCTTGATAAGGTGATAAATTATTTAATATTTTTCGTTCTTCGTACATAAAATTTATTTAATTATTTATTTTAATGAATATTTGAATAAATTTTAATACATTTTAAATTACGTATTGAATCCAATTAACTATAAAATTAGCTTATAACATATAGGCCGTCGAGATTTGAGATTCAGGTCACACAAAAAAAGTAATTTCTTGTAATACGAAATTATGTCAAAACCGCCATTTTGAATTCTGAAATAAATTCTGAAGATTTCGTGCCTAAAATTTGCAGTATTACGGGATATCTCTTTAAAAAATCTATTTCCTATTGCAAAATTGCGGACCCCTGCCCTCACTACCCGCAGGACACTCAACGTTATTTAATTGGAATTATTGGCAGTGAAATGTTTTTTTTATTCTATAAAAAAGTACAATGGTTTCCTTCTAACGGGAAAAAGCTTGGGAAAAGGGTTCAAGCCTTCGCGCCATCTCTAGCGTCCTTTCATTTTGAACCTTCAGTCGTCCGCCACTGTGAAGGCCCCCGACGGCCCCGACCCCGTCGGTTTTTAGCCTCTGGCTCGAATCTTATTTTTGTTCTAGGTCACCTTGTTGTTGACAACAACAAAGTCAGACAATTTATTTCTGGGTCAGAACTCTTTCGGAAACTTCTTTCGTTGAGGGGAATTCAGTTTACCCTATTAGTGCTTCTGATTTTGCAATTCTGGGAGGAAGTGTGCAAACTTTTTAACAAATTTAATTAATTTTTTTAAAGACCGATTTTAGAGATTTTAAGTTTTTATTTACAATTCAGTACAATTACATTCTTCAGTTCCACCAACGAATATATTAATTTTCAACTGTAAAATTCCAATATACAATCTCCATAAACAGGTAATTACTCTGTATGTTTTTGCTTTGTACATACGTGAATATTTTCTAATCCAACCCAAATTGTTCCACAATCATCAGTCTATCTTCATTTATATAAAACTGTATTAACAATTTTAAACACATTTCACAAAATAAATTCCTTGCCAATAAAAGAACTCATTTCAGCTCTAAATTTATTATTTTTAGCCTTAGTTCTCATACAATTATTTTGGTAAATAGGAAGTCCAAATAATTACATACAGTAATGACACCATCTCATTTTCAAAGTGTTGGAAATTACCATATTAATTTAATATTATTTAAAAGCACTTATTCCCTTCGTTGAAATGAATACATATTATGATTTTAGAATTAGCGTCATATTAAAAAAATTAGGTTTAATAGAAATAGTAAATGTACTAATACAAATATGTTATTTCAACCGCTAAATATCTACTTGCATACATTAAATCTGTTGTGAATGTTAAATATTGTGACATCGTGAGGCTTATATAATATAAACCAACTTTTTAACAGTTGAGGATGCTTATTTCTTCTTGGTTTCTTGATTCCAAAAATTAATTAAACTATTTTCATTTATAATCATTTTTTTAAACTGAAATTCTAAGCGTCACTGTCGAATCTATAATTTTTTATATGTATATTAGAATATTTTTATGTAATGACTAATAACAAAGCTTTCTTATAACAACTAACTTTATCTTTTAAAAATCTACTAAAAAATCTATTAACATGAAAACGTAATTTAATACAAGGGAAGGAAGTCTAATTTGATGGCCTGAAAATAAATACAATTATTTATTAAGTGTGAACAAGTGAAGTAACTCTACAACCTGATTTGTAGAATTGAATCCGACTAAAAGTACTGAAGTAAAATTAAATTGATTCCTTTTTTATATAATTGATAGAGCTAAAACTCTCATCTGCAAAAAATTAATCTAGTAAGACGTCTTGAATTTTCTCCCTGGCACAATGATCCCATGACGGGTCTTCATATGCGTGTTCAGGTTGCATTTCTGCGAGAACGTCTTGCTACATTTGGAACACTCATAAGGCTGCTCGCCCGTGTGGATCCTTTCGTGATTGACCAAGTTAATCCGAGTGGTGAACCGACGTCTACAAAAGGAGCAGTAATAAGGGCGCTGACCCAAGTGTTCCGACAAATGTCGCTTGATTTCGTTCATGTCCATACTGAAGTGGTCGCAGTAGGCACAGCCATACACCGGATTGTCATCTCCATCAGTGTCTGACTTTTCAGGAATATTTTCATTAGTCAAATGGTCACCTTGCATGTCGTCTTCGTCAGAAAATCCATCTCCCGAATTACTTTGCAATTTCCCCTGATTTTCCTTCGCATTTCTCGAATTTTCGTCAGTGTCTTCATCATATTCGTCCTCCTCATGCTCAACATCATTTCTAGATCTCTTCAGATTATTTACACTCGGGCGCTTCCCAGGATTCGAAACTAGCTCTTTCGACAAGCCAATGTGAGCTGTATTGCGATGCTTGCCCATTGCAATAGGAAAACAAGCTGTGTAAGCACAAATTTTGCATCTTAACACCCGATGATTGCTTTTCCGAGCATTCACGTGGACCTGGAGCTTGGATTCGCTATCGGTTTGGTAGCTACAGCGGTCACAATTGAAAGGTTTGACAATTGTGCTGGCAGGATCAGGGACGTCTGAATTCAGTTGCAACGAGCGTTTCGGCCCATTGAATTCATGTGAGGCATTCTCATTTTCCACTGAAAATGACCTTTGAGCATCGTTTTCGCTCAAATGCTCATCCGCTAAATGTTTATTCAGCAAGCTATCATTGCAAAATGTGGAACTGCAAAAAGCGCAGGATTTTGGCGGCCCCGATCGAGAAGATAAATGTGCACGTAGGATGGTTGCAGTTGAAGCAGCGTAGCTGCAATGAGGACAGGGATATGGTCGCTCCCCCGTGTGGATACGCTCGTGGTCTTTAACGTGAGATGAGGTTTTGAATGTTCGCTTGCAGTATTTGCACTGATAAGGACTGGTCCCGCGGATCATGTTTTGGACGGGGTTTTGAATGACGGGAACTGGAGTTGACCTATTAGTAGATGGCTTCGGAGGACCCGAAATCAAGATTGGCTGACGTAAAGCTGGATTTCGAAGATTAAGGAATGTTTCGCTAGGTTGATACGGCTGCTGAACGCTTCTAAAAATTTCAGCTTCAATTTCATTATTAAACTCCGTCTGACGGGGATTGCCATGACTAAATTCAGTCGTGGTTGGGTCAATGTTTGGGTAATTCTGCAATGTAACTTCTTTTGGAATTCCATGAATAACCACAGCATGACGAATAAAGTCGACGGAGGAGCAACAGGTAAACGCACAGTTTATTTTAGAACAAATCCAACTCTCTCCATCGTTTCGGGATTGAACGTGCTGATCAAAATCCGCAAGCTTAAAACAACTGAAAGCGCAGTACGGGCAGTGATACTTCTGACCTTTGGGTGTGTGGTTTCTCACAATCGTGATAACATCACTACTTTTGTTGTTCCCAACAATCCTGGGTTGTAAACTTTGCTGATGGTTAACCAGCTTCTCCGTATTATTTTGAACAAATTTTGACGGTTCCTGGACATTTATGGCCGCCAACGAAAACGATGGACCTAAATCTTGGTAAGTTTCTGAACTGCTAAGTTCATGATAATACCCTCCTAGTGCAGAAGGAACCTTCCTTGGAGATGGAATTGGAATAATTTTCGAAGTTGAAGGAGTAGGAACGTTTTGTTGTACTAGTTTTCCAGGAGAGTTATTAAAGGAATCGCTGGATAAAATCGCTTGACCTTGTTTAAGTAGTCTTAGCGTTAACGGGGACAAAGACTCGCCTGAGTGCATTTCTTTATAATGGCTGGTGAGGCCGACGCTGCTGCACGATTTGAAACTGCAGAAGTTGCAGTGGCTGGTCGGTTGCTGAGCATATCGCTTCTGGTGCTGACTTAGATTTGCCGACTGATTTGCAGCGTAATCACACCGAGAGCACTTGAATGGTTTCTCGCCCGTATGGATCCGTACATGATCATCGTGATGCTTTTTGTTGGAATTTTGTTTGTTGCAATACGGACACACAAGTATCTGATCATTCTTTTCCATTATTGCAGGGGAGCTTCCTTTATGGCAAATAGCTTTACTAATTGGAATTATTGGCAATTCGGCTGGTCTCTTCTGAAAATGATTATACAATTTATATAAAAATAATTTTCTGATTATTTTTAATTTGTAAATAAACATTTGCTTTAACGCTTTCGAATTGTTTTTAGTGATTTTAATACCATGAATTGTACGGCAGTGATTTACAAATTAACTCACCGAATGATTTCCAATTATTCTCTAACCCACAACGGTAACAAATTAGAGTCTTATTGAAGTTGAAGGTGTATGAATTCACAAGACGGCAACGAGGGCGAGTGCCTGATACCAAACCTGCAAGCCACAAAATTAACAATAAACCCGTCCTTTTACAACGCAATGATATTACATAATAATAAAATGGGTAGTACTTCATAAAATGCTGAAATTAAATAATGAATTAAATACAAGATAAATTACTTACGTATTTTCTCGTCCAACTTAGTTAAACAGAGACGGAAAGCAGATATTCCATTACAGGTGCTGAAAAATGAAAAACCAAATAATTAGATAATTAAAAACTAGTATTAATCGCTGCCATTTTATACTTGTAATCTAGCCAAAATTAATTAGCGAATATTTAGCATTTAATTAATGTAGTTAATGAATAGCTAGGTAATATGTATCTACTTACAATTTACAATAGCAACAATAAATACGATTTCAGCAGTTTCACTTACTTGTGCAGTAGAAGACAATTTAATCCTTCAAGATTCTAGAGTTGAATAAGTTATTCAAGTTTGTTGCTAATTATATTTCTGTAATTAAATCCTCCACGAATATTTAACTATAAGATGAACACGAAAAATTACACAAAAACTTACGATTTAAAAACTTTTAGCACTATTAAAGTTTATAAACCTTACTTTCTATTAAACTTGTGAAGCGGAATTCACGGCACGGATTGACAAACACTTGAGTTGAAACTGTTGTTGATAAGTTTAGAAAGAAATAAGAAAGAAACGTATTTAAAGCAAAGCACAAGTATAAGTAAGTAATTATATATACAGTTTATGTTTATAGTTTTGCTGTTTTGCATTTGTTTAAATTGTGAAAGGAATTTTCAAGCATTCCTCCGGCTATGCTATTTCACATGCTGTGAAAGTGTGAAGGGCCAAGAATATCTAAAATTTAAGTTATTAGCCTGTCATTGGCTTGTTCACGTTTGAATTTTTGCCCGGAAAATACAAACAAATACCAGCTTACGTTCGAAAAATCTCCAGAAAGCCGCAGGACGTCCAGTCCTGATCTCCTTATCCTGAGGAGCACAAACACCACCACAAACATCAGGAAATTCTTGAATTTAGTAAATTTATAAGAAGCCAAAGTTTAGCGAATAATTGAAAAACATAATTGTTTTGTTGGTTGAGTTTGGAATTAAAACTATATGCTAAAAGATTGTTAATATTTTTTATTTAATTAAATAATAATTTGTTAATAATGGCAGCAATGAGTCCAAGAAGTCCAAGCTCTGTTATTCAAGTAGCCAACGACATCGCTACATTAAAAGTTCTAGAAAGCTCTAAACTAGGCAAAGTTAAGTATGAAACGGGCTGGGATAAGTCTCCGCATAGCTTTTTGGTTCGTAAATATTTAAGAATTTATTAAGAAATGTACATAAATGTTAATAAATATGGTTAAGAGAATTTTGTGCTTCTACCAATTTTTCCTTATGCTTATTTCTAATTACATTATTTTATTAAATTTTATTGTTATATTTTTATTTTATTTTATGCTTGCAGAAGTTAGTTTCAGAAGTTCAGCAATACTCAGACCTACACAAGTCTCTGATACTGGAAAGAGCCTATCAGATCACGGAAAAGGAAAAAAAGAAGAAATTGAATTCAAAAGAGGTCATCTGTGATAATAGTCCGGAAGACTCATCATGTTCGGGATCGACAATTAATGAATTTTATAACAACGACTATTATGAATCAGTATCAACCACTCCTTCTCATACACCGGTGTCTGACTCTCCGAAATCAAAGAATGAAAGATGTGTTACTTTTGCTGAAGAAGTATCAAGGTCGAATACTTTGTCGGAAGAAAATAAAGGTTTCAAGGATGCTCTTATGAATCTGAAGGCAAATTCGACTTCGCAGAGCTTATCAGCAGAGCTAACAATGCTGTCAGTGCATCATGGTCATATCCTGAAACATGGGTTAGGGTGTCGGGATGAAGAGTACAACGATGAGGAGATACTTCCGGGTTTTACTCAAGACTGTTTAGTATTTGAAAGAGTCAGGGATGCTCTCCAATTCTATGAGGATGAAAAAGGTGGGGAGTACCAAGCAAGAGTAAATCATCGACGGAATTCTTTATTGGATGGACGAACTCAGGTGGCAGAGGACGTTCAAGAAAAGGTTGCTGAACTCAAGAGGAATTCTGAAATCCGTCAACTTCGGCAGCAGCAAAAAATCCAGAAGAGCGTCGAGACGGGGAAGAAACAACTTGAAGCTTTCACATCTCAGCAGCGACTGGAACGGGAACGAATTAAACAAGCACAAGAAGCAGAAAAGAAACTGTATAATGATAAAAGAAGAGAAGAGGAAGTCGCTGCCGCGGTATTGGCAGCCGCCAAAATAGAACAGGATAAGCTGGAAGTCAAAAGAAAACTGAAGGAAGCTGACGACGAAAGAGAACGGCATCAGGCAGCTGAGATTGCGAAAGTAGAGGAGCAGAAAAGAAAAGCTGTGGTTGAAGCAGCAGCAGCCGCTGTAAAAATAGATACACCGAAAAAATCTTTAGATGTACCACCGGAATTTTATGGATTCATTCTTGCACCGGATCTGCAGCGCTACTTAAAATCCCAACAATTTTTATCAGATTATAAGGACAAATTTGCGCATATAACTGCTAAAACGACTAAAGAATATTATGCATCTGCTCTCAAAGTTGTAAATACCACTCTTAATTCAATTTCCAATTCACCTGCTCATATACAAACTAAAGTTGACTTACTTGTCAATCTACTTCAAGGGAAACGTGTGTTTCTTGGAGAATCTTCTGGAACTAGTTTCGCTTCTACAGGTGTGGTTCAGTAATTTATAGTTAAATATAAACAGAAGCTAATTAACCCACAGACAACTCACTTGAATTTTATTTTGCAGACCTGCCCCAAGGAGATCTCTTTGTATCGAATTTGTTAGCCTATCGTTTCGTGAAAAAGTCGGAATCGGAAATATCTAAAGGTCACACCAGTGTGGAGCCTTTAGCATTACTTGGAGTTTCGGTGGCTAGACAATTCCCTCAGTGGGCCGTCCTTGTCAGAGGTCACTTCTACAAATTGTGTCCATATCTGGTACCTTTTAGCTTCCCTCGACAAAATATGTCCATTGAAGACTATGCCGTTACTATGGGTCACGACCTGAAAGGATCTGAGAGCGCCGTACGCCAGGCTTTGCTAGATAAAATGACTGGGTAATTTTCTAAAGCTTTGTCGGAGTGACAAATGTTGTGCTCTGTCTTTACCAAATCTGTGCGTAATGTAAACATGATTTGTAATTCTTTACCTGGATTTCCGTACAATTAGATATTGCACACTGTACGCTTTGATGGTGAAAATCTTTTCACAGCAAAAGGTGTCTGACGTGGGCGAAGCTACACAATTTTTTTCTATGACAGAGGTTTGGAGAATTCTGGCAACGACCATGAAATTGAGTAAGGTTTTTCGTTTTCGAATAAACTTTGGATTTTCCACACAAATGACATATATATGCTAAATGCGTGCAAATAATTTTGTTACGCAGGGCCGCAATTAGACATGACAGCGACAGTTATCCAAATTCTTCTGGACAATTTAGGAAGCAGGCTTTCGGTTCTCTATGGAGTTCAGTTCAAGAAGCTGATCGAGCTACTTTTAGTGCACTATTTACAAGAAATTAGAAAGGAGACTCCGCAAGGAAAAGCGGCGGCGGTAACCCGGTTGGAATTGTTTTTAGAATCTAAAAGTCAAAAAGGATTTTGAAGTTCAATATTGGAGATTCGATATTTATTTACCACGAACATTTAAGATTAGTTAATTCAGCCCAGCCCTTTTCAGGCATTTGTGTCGATTGTATTTATGTTATTGTTTATATTAATAATATTACAATGCAACAATTTATTGTTGTACGAATGTAATGATAATCCTGCGTTGTCAGTTATTATTTTAAAAGATGTCTTAACTATTACGAAATATTCATTAATTTGTTATATTTATATTTAATTGACGATAACACAATTTAATAATTTCATTTTTAATGCTCCGTGTAAACAACTTTTCGTGTGTAATCAAATTATTATTCTATATTTTTGGCTTTGGATTTTATTTTGGAGAGAAGATCCGGAGAACGGAAACAAGTCAATCATGTTTAAACGAATAAAAATTAAATTAATTTTGTATGTGCGTTTACTTTTAGTTTCACTATTTTCCTTGACTATACCAACAACCATTTTCACACGATTTCGAATATTCATCTTTTCAAGCTCTGATGATTGATTTCTGCTGATTTGTTCTACTTGTTCGTAAATCCTAAAAGTAAATGATGCTGCATTTCATGACGTTAATTTATAACTTAAGTATTTAAACTTTTTATTTTCAAATAATTATATTTATGAATAATGCATTTAATAATAATTAATGTTTTTATCTTGTACAAACCTTTCTACGGTGCTACTCACTTCACAACGCTAATCTCAGTATCAGTAAGTATAGTAGTTGTACTACAGTCTTAATCATAATCTTCCAATCGAAACAACTGGCACATTCCAGGTCATTAATATTATATTATTCCAAAAAGAGCTGTAATAGTTCCAACGGATAATTATGGAAATAAAATCCGCCGGTCACAAAAAGGCCACACCAGCACCCACCCCGAAACCAAACTGAAGATAAAGACAACCACTTATAATTTATACTATGTTTGTATAAACAAAAATTTTCGTTAACTAAAACGAGGTTAAAATAGTTAAATAATCTCAAAACATGCATATGGCACCTTATTAGTTAATAAATCAACTTAAATGAAAATAAGAATAAGCTAACTAAAAATAATATAATATAACAATTATACATACATACATAATGAATTAAATTAAATCAAAATTTAATTAATTAATTATATTGTAAACACTAAGACATCAGAAGGAAACATGCTTTATGCTTGAGCTTGAGGTAGTGTTTAATTGGAACAAGATTATCCTTGAGAACATTAGAGGAAAAATAAGTCAAATACATATTTTGCATAAAATTGAATCAACAGTCTTAACAGATCACGGACTTGTACTTGAGCCGATGGAACCATTTCTCCGAACTAAGACTCCATGGGTTTGTCGCTCGTGTCGTATGACGTCGTGGATGCGGATGCTACGGTAGAAGCATAATGCACATTTGAAGCCCTTATCCCCCGTGTGAGTATCTTCATGTCGTTTTAAGTATGTCATATTTGAAGTTGAGTACGAACAATGAGTACAATGATACTTGTCATTTTTCTTGTCGTCAGGAGAATCAGATGATGAAGGTTTTGCCTGTGGTGATTTATTAGATGCCAGAAAGTTTGTAGAAAATTGTAGGGACGTCCTTGGTAAATTAAATCCCGTGAATTTCTTGTGTCCTACCGTTCCCAAAGACTTCTTTATTAATTGAGCTGCCACCACATTTTTGGAGGATTGAACTACCGTTACAAACTTTCGTGGCTTAAATTTTGAGAAATTGTTGAAAAACGGATTTTGGATAGTACGCTGCGGGGCTGATTGTCCAACGGATTCGGAGTTGTTCCAGGATTCATTTTGCTGATGATGTGATATACCAACTATTGTGTCTTCAATTATTGTTCCCATCTCAACTTTTGGCTGTTTTGAGTTTCCATCTGATTCTTCAAATTCATCTTCAGGTAGCGCACCGACAGAATACCTCAAATGGAGTTTTTCATGAACGCGAAGGTTTTCCATCTTCCGAAAAACTCTGGAACACGTCTTGCATCTGAAAATTTTGGTAGTCGTATGGACCTGTTCATGGATTTTTAAATCTCTAAAGGAGCTAAATTCGTAATCGCAAAATTTGCATTTATAGAGATCCTCCATGTTAGCAACAATGCTGTTGTTCATCAATTCCTGAAAATTTGTGCTTCTTGTTGGTGACACTATCGCTGTTTTTGTGGTTCTCCGTCCATCGCTCCAAGGCTGCGCTTCTTCTACGTCTGGCTGAATTTCAAAGTCGGTAGTCGTTACTAGGTGCTCTTTTTGCACGTGCTGAGTTAGGAAACGATGATGGCAGGCAGTAAAGTCGCAATGATAGCATTCGAGTATGGTCTCATTCTGATATTTTTTGACATGAAGGAACAGGTTCCGCTTGTACGCAGTGGAATAACTGCACCTGTTGCAATAATGCAAATTTTCCCCTGTGTGGGCATTCAAATGCTCCGTCATCACGTCGGCTCTGAGAGCTTTCTTACAGTAGGGACACTCTGCGTATGTTCGCTTGTGCCGGGTCGATGATGACCTTGCTTTTCTTCCCAAGCTCTTTTTCGGTTTCGTTTTGGCTAAGCTGTTCTTCGTCCTTTTGTCTGATTTGCGACTTTCTGATAAGGAACCCCTGTCCGCCTTGGCTGAAACATTTGGAATGGAACCCGACGCAATGGAATACACATTCATGATATGAAAATCTTTATTCGTTATTTCCAGAGGATCCACTTCTTCAGCAGGTTCAGCCACTTGGACAGGAGACTGTTGAATAGGCTCAACATGAGCACGATCAACTTTAACAGGAGCAACGTTTCTTGCAGAACACTGTGAATCTGTGGATTTTCTGTGCTTCCCTGCATGAAACTCCTTCATGTGCATCATTAGAAGTCGTCGATTGCAGAATTTACTGGGGCAGATTTCGCAGTGAGAGAGCGCCGTGGCCGATTTTTTATGATCCTTCAGATGATATTCATTCTTAGCAGCGTAATCGCACCGCTTACATTTAAACGGCCGTTCATCCGCATGAATCCTCACATGAGTTTTGTGCATCGACAGTGACAACGACACCTTGCCACAGAATGTGCACTTGAAATTTTTCGGATTTGGAGTCATTTTGAGTTTCTGCAAAAATTGTACAAACATTCATATTTTATCCTGCATTTTTAACGACAACAATCTCAATCAAGATTAATTAAACAAAAAAGTTCCTTATAATAATTACATAACAGTACCATAATACTATAATAGTCCATCACGGGAAATATACATATAACGGGAATATATTACATTCTATACAAAGTACGTAAGTATATTTAATATTGGTTTCAAAATGTCACAATAGATATTTCATATATTCATAATACGGCAATAAGTAAATGCTACGATAATGACGATGATAAATAATTAACTATTATTATGAAAAACGTACTCTCTCTTAGAACATTTCTATTATAGCTTTGCGATTTCGGATGAGAATAGAATAATGCCAAAGCACAAAAAGCACGTTGTCGTCGTCAATAACACTGAACTTTAAACTTTGTGAGGAAATTCTAAACACTGATTCACCCCAAGTTATTGAAAGAACATTGGTATTTTTCTACTATTAATATTGGTACAAGAGTGACAGGTGAAGTGAAGGGAAGTGTTAAATTAATCATTAACCAATAACATAACAAAAGTACAAAGAAAGAATTCAACAATTCAAGTATTTGTGTTTAGACAATTGTATTCTAAAACTCCCGCTAAAACACTGTTTACTCATACACACACTTGACAATACTAAATAAACGAACGTTGAAATATCCGGCTTTCCCTTTTAACTTTCCTTATTTACACCGAATTAAAAAGTAACATTAAAAGACCATAAAAGCCGCATTTCAAATGCAGCTTTTGGTAGCATTTCTTCTTTTTTTTCGAATGTGACCGAAAAGAAAAAATACTTATGTGACGCAGCATGAAAAAATTTAATGCAACCAGCGCAGCGTTGTGTGCGGAGTAATGGAGCGTCGATGCTCGTGGAAGAAATGCTACCGTGCGAGAAAAAAAGAAATGGTACACGCATTCCTGAGGAGGAATGTGACGCAACATTCCTTGCGACAAATGAGCTCCAAATATGAAATATAAAGAAGATTATTCAATGAAAAAGTAATGCTTTCCCGCGCGATGAATATGAATTGTCGGGAATGCCACGTGAGCGGTTCCCGACTTTACAATGACGTCACCAATTCTTTTTAAATAATAATATTTATTTACGCGTAATATAATTAAATACTTATATTTATTAAGTACAATATTATATAAGTATTAATACATTAAACTTACTATATATTTTATAATAAAATAAAAATATTAAAATAAATACAAAATATACGCGTTTAACTTCTGCTGTGACGGGGAATTTCTCCACGTACTTCCCACAATTTCTCCTGGAATTTCACTCGTCACGATTTTCCTGTAAAAAAAATAAAATAATTAAATTTGCTAATTAACTTATCCATATTCATTAATATTATTAATAAAAATAATAAATACAATAAAAATCAAATAATTTAATTTGCAACTTATCAATATTCATTAATATTATGAATAAAAATAATAAATACAATAAAAATAAATTATTAGAATAAATGCAACTTACAGTTGTTTCCAGTCATGCGAGTTACGGCTCTTGTTGTTGTTGCTGCTGCTGCCACCGAACCTGTTGACAAAAATAAATAAATAAAATAAATAAATAATAATAAATAAACGAAATAAATAATAATAAATAAACGAAATAAATTAATAATAACAAATGAACTAAATAAATAATTAATGAACAAAATTAGTAATTATTAATAAATAAACAACATAAATAAATAGTAAGTAAACAACATAAATAAATAATAAATACGCGAAATAAATAATAATAAATGTCCAGGTTGATGAGACTCACCGTATCACTTTTGGTAATTCAAAAACTCTTCCCCCTCGGAAGGGAAAAAACGGGGCCGAGCGGGCGGTGGTACCGGATAACCGGATCCAGAACAGTCTCCTCCAACTTTTGATAATTAACTAGCGACGGGTCCAGCAGGCAGCTGTGGCACTCTTGAATCCGAACTGACGCGTTCAACATCATCGGAGGGGAAAGCAGGGATGTGGGACGAAGCCGGAGGAAATTCAGCAGTCTGCTTTTTTGTAAAGTTGCTTCTCCTCTCTTTTTCACATTTTTAAATATTCATGCCAAACAACTTAACATGACCCTAAA
>JAQGAK010001644.1:0-28701 GCA_034696945.1 Lipothrix lubbocki | reverse complement strand
AGAAGAATAATAGAATAATAAATACAAAAATAAATAGAAGAATAATAGAATAATAAATACAAAAATAAATAGAAGAATAATAGAATAATAAATACAAAAATAAATAGAAGAATAATAGAATAATAAATACAAAAATAAATAGAAGAAAAATAGAATAATAAATACAAAAAGAAATACAAAATAAATACAAACATAAATACAAAATAAATACAAACCATAAATACAAACATAAATACAAACATAAATACAAAATAAACAAGTGGATTGACAATAATTTACAAAAACTAAAATAGAGACGAAGTAGAATATTATAAATATAAATATTATGAAGCCGACTACATTAGAGATTTGTATAGATTCGATAGCTTCAGGGATCGCAGCAGAAGCAGGAGGATGCGATCGAATAGAACTTTGCTCCGCATTATCAGAAGGTGGTCTCACTCCTACGGTTGGGTTTCTTCGGCAGATTAAAAAGACACTGAAAATTCCAATATTTGTAATGATTCGACCCAGAGGAGGCGACTTTCTGTACTCGCCGGATGACATTGAAATCATGAAAGTAGGATATATGATCATTCTTTTAAATTGGTTGAAGTTACCACAAAAGAGCAAAAAATATTTTTGATTACTATAGGAGGATTAATAGGTTTGAGCTACTATAAATTCGGGTCCGGGATTTTTATTGACTATGATTTGACTTTCTCCAGGAAGATATACGGGTCTTAAAGGAAAATGGAGCGGACGGATTTGTGTTCGGACTGCTGAATAGCAACAGCGAAGTTGACATTCCATCCTGCGAGCAGCTCTTGGAGGAGACACGACCCCTTCCAGTAACTTTTCATCGTGCCTTTGATCAAGTAACTGATCCTGTGCTGTCTTTGGAAGTACTAATAAAGCTAGGCTTTACTCGGATTTTAACCAGTGGCCAAGCGGCAACGGCAAAGGATGGGATGAGCGTAATTAAGCAACTGGTTGATCAGGGTGGAGATCGTATACGGATTCTTGCAGGAGCTGGAGTGAGTCCGGGTAACGTTGCCGAAATTATCGGAATCACTGGAGTGAAGGAAGTTCACGCTTCGGCAAAAGTTCCTGTAAAATCCGAGATGAAGGTTTCTGTGATGGGGAGCGACGACAATAATCTAATTTATGTAACAGATACAAGCATTGTTAAGCAAATAGCTCAAAATTCTTGCTTCCCAGCAACGTAATAGTTGGATTCAACATCAGTGGTTGTCCTTAACTATGACCACATCTTTTTTCAGATATTTACAATCTACCTAAAGAGAGCTTACAGTAGCAAAATAATAATAATAGCACATAGCTGATGCTATTAGTAATTTAAAAAAAATTAATCATTCTAGTTCTTTAGAGGACCGGAACAGTAGATTGTGTTATGAATTCATTCCAGATTTCCAGCCATTTTTTCATAGTTAAAAGTCCTCATACAAGAGTACTTGTACTACAAAATTATAAATGTTTCGATGCCAGATTATTGAAATTTTTGGATTATCATTTGACTAGTGGTGATAGAAAACCATGTACGCTTTGTAAAGATTAGTGATGTGATGAGAAATAACATCGTGAGAATAGATATGTGATGTGTCATATGACCAAAATAATGAAAAACAGTAGGCATTGATAATTTATAATAATGTTATTTATTCTATAAATATGCAAGTACTTGCACCTATATAGTAATAATAATAATAGTAACATCAATATAGTAACGACTCGCAGGTACAAGAAGTTTTACAAAAGCGTGTGTTGACGTTCGAGACTAACAAATCTAGACACACGCTTGACCTGCATAAAAATAACACAGTCTAATGAGCGGACGAAACCGAAAGCAAGGTTGTTGCTATGTAGTGGTCTTTGTGAGGGAGAGGACAAGAGCAAAATAACTTAATGTCAGGGACACGCAATAATGTTATACTTATATTTCCTGTACTTATATTTATAGATATAGAGTATAATAATATTTCACACATTGAATCCCATAACTTGTGCAAATGTAACGAGAGTATATATAAGTATACTTATTACACGAGGATGCACCATTTTGTAACAAATAATGAATACTATTTATGACATTAATAATAATTATAAATGTGTATTGGATGTTTTGAGTTAATAAAAAATAGATCAAGTATATACTTTGATGGGTTTGGTAAACGCCCTGGAAGGAACGCTTTATATAGAGGATATTTTCAGCCTGTTGTGAGTAAAACCTTATTACTCATCTTTCTTGTTGTCGGGAAATAATGTTTCCGTGACTTTGGCATCTTCTGGTAGAATATCCTTATCCCCCCAACCCCATGGGGCACCTTCACGGTGCGCATGATCATGATGTAACCAGGATCCGTCTCCCGTCCGGGTGACGCGCTGTTCGATGATCTTCTTTGGCACAGTCTTCAGATCGTAGGCCCATCCGATTGCGGCGAAAAAGTCAACAAAAGCTGTCGTCAAGTTGTAGCTATAATGACCTAATTCCGCAGTTTTGTAATCCCATGGGAAAGTGTGATGATAGTTGTGCCATCCCTCTCCAAAAGCCCACAATGCTACCATACGGTTTTCAGCAGGATTGATTGATCTGTAAAATACACGAAAAAGTTACTTTTAATACAACTTTTAATTAAATGGATTAAATATAATTATTTTAGATCCACCAGACTTTCTGCTAACTGTAATCACAGTTATGTATTGGTCCATATTAAATTAGTGTGATTTGCGGGATAATGTGTGGGACTACTGTGAGAGTTCCGTAAATTTTAATATCACGCCATTCCAGACATATGTACCTACGTCCCTAGTCCCTACACATTTATACATTATTATTACTATTCTCGTATTTAAAAAGATTTTCTTAACAGCTCGCCATAGTGTTTGTAACCATGTTTGCCATTCTTTTAATGTGTGCATATTTTATAATAATCATAATTATGCAATGAGCAATCCCAATGTTCTCAACGGTTCAGCACGTCAGGAAATCTAACAATTTGTCAGCTCCTCAATGACGAGTTTTAATTCCCTACATATATAATGCAATGAAATTAAAAGACATGCAAGGAAGCGCCTGATTCTCAGGTTTTAAGGTCATAATTTGAACATATCGTTGTGAACTTTCCAGTGTGCAACAACAACTGTAAACTTTCCTTGCTAAAAGACCGCAACACATATGATGAGATGCTGGCAATAAAAAGCATCACAATTCTTTGTATGCTATATTGCATCATGTAATCATCACGTGAAATTCAAGCCGCTACTGCTGTGCACTATAAATGTGTAGTAATAATAATGTACACAATTAAACAGCTTATTGTAGGTTCGAGGATGCCCCACAGTTTGTTGAAATGCATTGTGCAGATTCCCAATGTATACTTACAATAATAAAAATAAACCTTGGTAGTAATGGGTTCAAATTGTTTTGCCCTATTGATTGGTAAGTCAATGACTACTAAAAGACTAGAACCTACATATAATACTGATGACTCGTTTTTGTAATTTACCCTATTGTTGCATGTTAAACTTAGCAAAAATTGTTTTAGCGGGTGGTGTGCAAGCTGTTCATGAAGGTATCTTATCTTTATCTTAGGACTATAGAAAATTTTGAAGATCCAAAAGTTAAAACTTAACTGTGCATTTGACATTGTTCGCTGTAGTGGAAATTGATCTTGGTTAAGTTGTAGATACTCGCGAAGCTAGTACTTTCCACAGGCAACAAAAATTATCGAAAGGAACAAAAATAAGAGAAAAACTAAAAAAAACTATCAGACTTTAGGTAGAAGAGTCGTGAAGGGCTAAAAAATAAAAGCTTTACCAGATTGGGAGTTGAAATGATTAAGCCAAATGCCTTCATCGCATGATAAACCTTTATATAGTCTACCCTGTATTTCTTCCAATTATGTAGTTAGAAAATAAACCTACACAGCATTTAATACATTTAATGCAGGTGTGTAATGATGAACTTCGCTAAAAGACTCTTCGTTTCAGGAAATCACTGCATGACCGTTCTAATTTGTAAATTTACCTACCTACCTAATAATATTGGTATGTTTATGAACTGTGTAATAATCCGTCGGAGTCGAAGAACTTAAAAAAGTTATACTTGGAAGAACTTGAACTTACTTATCGTATGGTTTAGGTCCCCACATGTGTGCTGCACTATTAACGAGCCAAGTCATATTCAGAGTAAAAGCATATCGGAAAATAGCTGGTACAAGTAAGCCGGCAAGTAGAGACTCGCCCCATAATTTGTATGGGATGTACGTCGGCAAGACGAATGCGATGAGGAGTCCAAGAGGAAGATGATATCTGTGGGGAAAAAATTAAAAATTTACTACTAACATTTAGCCATCGTCAATCCTCTCGAAATTACCACTGGCACATGAAATGACAGGGTACATTAAAAATTTGTCGCATGGCAACACAAGACAAGACATGATGAAATAATCACTTCTTGGTCAGTCAGGAAAATAAGCTTTAGTAAAAGAATAATTATTCATAAAAAGAGGAAAGTAAAAAAAAAATAAGGAAACACTCTCACTTTTTCTGAAACATGAGGATAGGGTCAGATTCAATGTCCGACAAGTCAATATTCTTTCCCTTGACACGAACTAACTCATGTTTCCGGCAGAGGAGCCATCCAATGTGAGCGAAGAAGAATCCCCGCTTAGCATTATGAGGGTCTGCATTGGTTTCGGAGTACTTGTGATGCACACGATGATCACGTACCCACTCCCACATTGAATTCTGTAAAGGAACAAGATAAATTAGGAATTACACCAAGCGAATCCGGAAACTTGCAAAAGAAGCAATAACCAAAAAATTACACTCTCGTAAATAATACTGTAACCAGGAAGGTAGAACGGTGGGATGACTGGTAAAATAATTACATGTGGGAAATGCATATATACAGGTAAGATAACAGGACAGCATTGTAATTATAGGTATATAGCATATATAGCATGTATAGAGTTCATTGAATTATAAAATCGACATATAAAAAAATAACTCACTTGAAATGCAAGGGTTTGAATAATGACCAAAATAATCTTTAATGGAGTTTTTGCCTTGTAGGCTTTGTGCGAATAGCAACGATGTGCTCCGGCAGTGATGCCCAAACCTCCGAGTAGATGAAGAATCAGGGCTAGAAACAGAAAATCAATACTTCATTGCAACGCCACATCCCCGAAGATAACTTTTATAGCATAGTATAGTGCTCTGACCTTGAAACCTACCGTAGGCAAGATCTCAACGAGCCCCAAAAAATTTCATGGAAGTACATATAATGCATCGTATAGGCAGGCGAAGGATCCTAAAGTACTAATTCCTATGTTGAAGGGATAGAAATTGGCACTTATGGATCCTCCGCCTACGATTTATAAATTCTAATATGTAAAAGTAAATGCTCTATATATGGATAATTATCCAAGACTTCCAATAAGATAGGAATTAAAATTAGAAATACTTGCAAAAATGAGAAAACTCACCAAAAACTAATGTTTGCCACATGACTTTTCCCGTAATGATCATTACAACCGCGTATAAAGCAGCCATATGAAGGTATCCAAAAATAAATACGTTCCTCCAGACGATCTTCCCCCTCGGAGAGTCATCTTCCAAACCTCCTAAATTGTCTGTACGGGCTAAATATCCAACTTCCTCCTCTGCGCTCCGAGCGGGTCGCTCTGTCTTAGTTGATTTATCACAGTCTGTCATATTGGTTGATGTACTTAAGTCTTGTTGCTTGGATGATATTATTACACTTTCACCTCCTTGACTACTCAATCTATTCACTATTGTACTGTCGTCTATACTATTATTATGTGAGCGGTCTTCTTCGCTGTTGTTGCAACTACTAATGTTATTAGTATTCAAATTTAAACCCTCTTCCGTCAGTTGCATATTCTCTAATATAACAAATAAATATTTTTTTGTCCTTTGGATTCCCAAAAGGAACTTCCTACAAGAAATTCTGTAACCACTTAAATTGGTGTCACTATAGTGACTGGGTTAATTTGTAACTTTTGAGTAAATATAGCAAGCAAAACAGTATATATAATGTATAGTACTGGAGAGTGGAGAGAGAGAAATGTATCTATGAAAAAGTATCAATAATAAAATTAATTAACAATTTTATTGATACTCTCAACTGTGCTCAGGACTCTGAAATATACCCAGTCGCTTCCAATCCCAAACTCGAACTGTCAATATTTCCAGTGAGTCCCCTTAATATACTTGAGACGGAGTCTTGGACTTTGAGACTGTGAGTGGTGATCACTCTAAGGATAAAAAGACAATGAGATATGTTGATGAATGTAAGTAATAGTAATAGTGATGTGGTACTCCCGACGTCAGGGCAATATATGACTTTGTCAGGGAATCTTTTGCTGGTGAAATTCCCTTTGCCGGTTTACTAGTAAAGTAACGCTGGGTAGTCCTGTGAACGTTTTACTAATGTACTTGTTGGTGGTAACTTCTGGTAAAGCTTCACCTATACTACTCCTTCTTTTTTGCATGTGCACACCGAGTGGAAATTCAGTTTGGGGTACAACAGCAGGCAGGCTTCTAATAAATGTAGTGTGTATCCAATTCATGCTTTACTTTGTACAAATGCATAAGTCTACGTGGATTTCTCTACTGCCCAACGTCATGAAAGCCTCCAGTGACAGCTTTGCTTGTTCGCTTGTAAAGTCGCTCGTATGCTCTTCTATATACAGCTATAAGTACATTTATTATATAATATACACACTAACGTTAATATAGTAGACCTCACAACGGAAATAGCGTTTCTCTCTATTTTTCGCATACAGTCACACCACCTTATACATCGAATCATATTTGCACAAGCGTGCACGGTTTCCCAGCAAAGACTCTCTCTTGTGTGATGAGATTCTGTAGAGTATTTGCAAAAATAAGGTGCACATATACTGCTGCTACTGGGAATGGGAAGTAATATTTAAATCATCTGATTGGAACATATGTACGAAGCATAATATGTACATTTTCATACATTCTTTCCAAACTTCACATTCGAAATTCAACAGATTCATCCATTGCCCAGTAATACAATAAAATGCAACAATGCCAGTCATAACATTATAAAACTATAAGTTAACAAATACAACTTCAAAGTTAAGAAAGTAATTTAGGTAGGCATAAATAAATGCGGCCATTTATTAACTGGTACCATATAACATAATTTTCAATTTTTTTCCATGACTTTATAAAAAGAACAACAACAGTTCACTTATTAATGATTTATTTGTCTTTAATTTTATTTGTCTCTAAATTCTATTATTGTTAATTACATTGTTACATTGGATTAACCAATAATTCACGAGAAATTATTAGGCATTGTCATCATTTATGCATACTTACTAATATTCATGACATTTAAAGTTCGAGTGAACTTTGAAGAATATGGATAGTCTATGAAGCTAAGGCTATACTTGTGGGAAAGCAGCGACTTTATCACCGAGACCGATGAACGCGTGTGATATTCCTACCGGGTTTTTAAAGGTCGCGTATAATCGATAATACACTTTTGCCCTTCCGGTTTTTTTCCGTTGCCATGCCCACCTTGCAAATAATGCATATGTAATATTAACATATGACATGAACTAAAGGACTACGGTAAGTATATAGGTATAATGTATTCTTGGCTTGGGAGTGTATCTAAAAATACTAAACTACCTATCTATAAACAACTAATTATTCATCATTAATTATCATTTTAGATTCCCTCATTATGTATAGTTTCACACAAGTATTGACAAATAAAGGAAATATCATGCGAGAGCATAAAATGTTAACATTTTTATATACATGTGCAAATTGTTTATTCTATTGAGGTAAAGATATGAAAGATGTTATTAATTGATAATGGTCATGGTTCATGACTGTAGTATTGGACTGGAAATACACCTGAGAGACTAATTAAGTTAAAAATCACACAATGCTTCATCATTATATAGTTTCGATCTTAAACAGCAAGTTTGTTTTGCTCAAGGTCAGAGTGTCGACAAGTCAATTTGAAAAGTGAGCATAGAGAAATTTTTAAGGAAGTTGAAATAAAAAGCAGTGCAAAAACTGGAATAATGGTAATATTCATGTATACTTACTGTAACTACATGCATTCAGTACATTGTTAGTTGCATCACTTGACCCCTAATGCTGTTTAGCCCCGCAGGAGTGTCATCATCATCACTGTCCAAGACATTTCGTAAGACGTCTTAGTGCAAAATAGTAAGTACGTATTAGCAAAAGTGTAGTGAAGACAAGCTGGTTTAGGGAAGAATATATTGTTAAATTGTCACATGCTTCGGTTGGAGTGATAAGGAAATAATTTGCAAATTGCCAGCATGCGTGTGTGAAAAAAATAAAGAAAAGGGGTATTCTGCAATCATAAATAATGTGGACGAGAGCATTATGCAGTCACATTGGAAGGAATGCGGAGGCATGTGTGGGTACATGAAGACGTGGTCCAATAGAACCGGGCTATTATATGGTATGACACGAACACTGAGTCGTGACCATTTTCAGTGAGATTGTCAAAGGGAACGGACTACTATATAGGAGAGTACATAGGAGCAGGCAGCCCAAACCACCAAACGAACGGCAACATTTAATGGTTAAATCGGCACTGCTCGTCTCACGAGCCCCAACGTGCTATTCGTTCGACGAGGTCTAGGTAAGGTCTGTGAGAAAATTATGTATACTGAAACACTACTTTGGCTTGGCTGACGGAATCACGCCACTCCGTCGAACCACCAAAGCGGCAGCCAAACATTGGGGCAGATTCACAGCCTGTACACACACACAATGTGCAAGTTCGTTCAAGCACTTTTTTGCTATAGTTACCTTCCAGTATACAAATACAATCCTCAACAGCTTCAACATAAAATGTTTCAGTAACTATATACAACAGCATTGTAGAGCCATACAAACTTATACTATTTTCCTCTTCTCTATCCTATAACAAATGCTTTGTCCCGATCTCTTGTTGTTGAAATGGCTTGATGAAGATGAAACCGTAAGCGTGTACGTAAGTACCTCACACTCAACTCTTCTGTATTTAAGTTGTTGATGACGAAGGTAAAAACGTACTTATCTCGCAGAAATCCCCTATAGCATATCTACGTGAATATGATCTGCTCTTGAACTTCTGTATAATAAAAGCGAGTAATAAAAAAACTTGTACAGAGTATCCCGTCAGAAACATTGAGGTGTAAAAAATAACGTTTGTTCATTTAGTATTATTGTAGATAGATACAGATATACGTATAGGTATGTACAGCTGTGTTGGTGCAGCTATTTTTGGATCACTCTACTGATCTCTATAGCAAAGGAAGTTCACCTCGTTAGTGAATATATGAAATGTGTAAGGACTACGACAATTTTTAATGTTTAGCACTTCTAACACGAATTTCCCAAGCTCTTGGCAGCAAAGTAACAACAATCATGGAGATAATCAGGGCGTTATGAATCCAAGTATCATTGTTACGTCAAGTATCAGGTATACTTGTAGCTACTTACCTACGACTACTCCTTACATGTTATACCTACCTATATCTTGTGTGCTTTATTAGAAACTTATTAGTAGTAACCTTATAGTTAGTAACATGTGTATGGGGCCACGTGAGACTAATTAAAGTGCAGTAAAAGTGTACATTCACACAGGGCAGGGCTAAAGGAAGACATGCATGGCCAGCAAATAGATAAAAAACGTACAAATGACAAAAAACTTATCACTACAATTAGAACATGTGCACGTGCCTGATGCAAGACTTTTTGCTGACCAGAAAATGCAATTGTAAACAATTTTACATTAGGTACTATTATTATCTGCGATGCTTCTCATCGTCAGTTCTTTTAATTATGATAAAGTACCCAGTGCATTGGCCACAAGACATCAAGACACCCAACTCGGGAAAGCGTGATCGGGAACGTTCTGGCGTGACAGTAAACTGATGTTTAGCTAGACCAACCACTAAACTATCAAAGTTGACAAATTGTTAACTTAAATCCAAACAAGATGTATACATAGTACAAGCTCATCAGTCAGTCATAAAGTAGAAAGGGAACGCGTGCACTGATTTTGTGCATGCTGTCAATAACAATTTTGTGCATATCCTGCATGTTTGAACAATTGTGTGCCCTTCATAATCTTATTGCCACTTATTCAAGTAACTTGTAAACATTTATTTCACGTGGGGAGAGATAGGAGGATTATTATGGAAGGTCCAATGTCACTTTGTAACACTGTTTTTCTAATTCGATTTTGAGTACTAATGCACTGCTACTGTTACTTTCGTTAGATACGATACATGCAATCATCTGAGTCATCCGTCATGCACCAGGAAAGCTCGTACGTAAGCCAGTTCTGGCGTGACAGATAAGTAAATCCGAAGGCGATTAAATATGTACAACGTAGTAAATAGTTGTCAACTTTAAATTCAGAAGTTCTGTCATATGTATGTTGTAAATGGGTGCGTGTTACTCTGTAATGCATGTACCTGTAACGTTAGGCTGTAACTACATAGTTCACTACCTGAAAACTGGCTGGAGTGAGTATAAAAGTCTGGACATTTAGGAAATAGGACGGTAAATACATAGTGACATATACTTAGTGACTTGTTAAGGTCAAATGTTCCAGCAAGTAAATCAATTATGCAGTAAGAGAAAATGGTAAAGCGAATCCAGCAGTTTTATTAATTATTTCCATCACATGCGTTCAGAATGACCAGAACACGATGTGTATAGATGGGTGACGCATATTATGAGGTTGTCGCTATATAGTACACACGTGTAATAGTATATTCCAGCGTTCATGTACGCAAGCATACGCAAGAACAAGTTCTCCAGAAAAAAACCTAAAAATTGAAGTGCATATAATATTCATGTTTTTTAGGGAAACTTCGCCTGGGAAACACTTCGTGGACATGTAAAATATATTGTTATAACGCGCTTTGACTACATAAGCTCAAGCTTAATAATGCTAAACTGCTAGTTTGGCTTTATTACTTTATTCAGTACCGCCGTACATATGTATACACATCTTTTTATCTGTCCAGTATTGTAATCCCCTGCTAGAACTCTTTATCTAGATACATACTTTATTTAAATCAATGGTCGGAACACCTTGATTCTTCCATGTATATGTATACTTCATCATCTTCCTGACCTATAACTCTATGTTTGTCCTCTAAACACTAAAGTTGAATAATCCAGACCACATTTTTTATTATTGATATAAAAAATTGCACGTGTGTCACGTTGGGAGATTGAGTACATACATATAACTAATAACTTTGTATATCTGTAGATAAATATTTGATACAAAATGAATGAGTTGTTTTGTATCGTTTTATTCATGGTCAGGAAATATCCTGTGGTTTCACAATATTTCAATTTATTTCAAATTACCCGTTTCTTTCACCGGCTATTTGTTGTTCACTACTGATTTAATAATGATTTACGTACACATTGCTATATAGTAAAGATTTGAAGACATACTTGAATAAAATAAATTTATAAGAGGTTTTGTTGTCGAACATGTCGATACATCATCATTATTCAAATGGCTCGGACGACTGCTTGAAGTATACAAATACAACACTCGAATTTTCAAGTGTGTATCCATCGTACGATGTCTATGTATACCTGAATGTTTAGCCTTGGACTGGACATATTAAAACTGAATGGAATCATACTCAGTAACTAAGTTATGATCTTAAAGAAATAGGTATAGATACTCACTTTCTCTCTCTCTAACAACCTGAGATTTTTTGAAACTGTGTTTTTAAACAGTTAAGAAGCAGCATGATATCATTATAGAGGGTTGTATATTTTAAGTATTCATTTATTAGACATCTGTATCATGAAATTTCATTTCTCTCTTCCCGTCGTATAGTGCTAGCTAAGGTTAATCCATGTACTTCACTTTTAGTATCACAATAACAGTAAAGTCGAAAAGTACAGTCGCAAGTCGCAATTGTCAGAAAGGTGTATGTCTGTCTAACTGGATGTGGTGCGATGAAGTTACTTCCTAGATGTGTACACTTTGGGTTTCCACTGTTATTTTTCAACTTTTGTGGAAATGAAAAAACGACACTTTGAAACTACAAGTCGAAATCCGAAGTTTACTTATTATCAATTTTGGTTTACTACAACAACATGTTATTTATTTATTATACAAAAAATTAAGGAACAAAACAAAAATCCATATGACATCATTTATGTACGCATGCAATATTTCCCTACCTTTAATTATAAAAATTAAGCACGCAATAACAACTAGTGTATATATACTGTTATTACTCATATAAACAAATCTCCAGGCCGCTACGCTTACGGTATAGTGTTAATCTACTTGAAGGTCCTTAAAACCCTTGGATTTATCAATGTAAATAATATTATGTAACAACTCACATGCGATTTTAAAACGGAGTTCATGACTGCTTGGAAAATGAAATTATTTTCCATATTTGTCCGTCTATGTTATGACTAGTACGCATTGCAAAAGTTTTATTTTGGATTGGTTCTTCCCATACTCACGGAAAACTTCAACACATCATTTTCTTATTTCATGACCATTCGTTATTACCTTAACGATAAAAACATTAACAGCTCCTACACTATAAAGCAACTAGATGGATCACAATATACACCCAAACATATCCGTATTGTTGTTCCATCATCATTGTTGTGTACAATAAAACAAGGCGAATATGAATCTTACCACGTAGTAAATTAATGATTAAGCTGTTCAAATCTTCCAAAAAGTGTCCGGTGACGTATACTGTACATGGAAATGACGCTCAAACATTTTCATGTCCTGATTTTGCCAATTGAAACATTTATTGCTACATTACCCAATATAACTAGCATAACCCTTTCAGTACAAAGTGCTTGGGTAAACCCAATAATAATACATCTGCACTGACGCAACACTGCACACCCACATTTTTTCTACCCAAAATGCATGGTGATAACATAAGCTGGATCATGTTTTTACACTTTACAGATACTTACAATATAGTTGCCTAAAGTCAAAATATTGCATTTACAAACCAAAGACTATACAATACAAGTATTCTTATATACAGATAGATACATATTTATGCATGACGGTCAAGGCAACCTTAATCGCAGCAATGTACTTGAATGCATACTTGGTGCAGTAAACTCAACGTTTTTTGCACATTTTTATTCCTCAAGCATTTACCTTTTTACCCATTTAACATGTATTATTTCGATTTGTGGCATTGCTGGAAAGCGTTTGTTTTCTCAAATATTAACGTTTCGTTCCCATGCTATATAATCTAATTTCCCTTAAACATACTTCTATAATGGCTGCTGCTAAGCTTGCAACTTTCAATCATTCAGATAAACTACAAGCTAATCAGGGAAGTGCATGAGAAGAAAACTCCATAGTGTATCATATTTGCTTAGCATATTATGCGTGCGTGTGGTTCTAATTCTAATACATTGATGAAAGTATGTACACTATATGTGAGTATGTGTAGACGCTTTGGATTTTTCCATGCACCTAATTTTTGAAATAATGTGTCATCAGTCATCATGTTACAAATGAATGGGAATACGAATGTGCTAGCATGATATTATACGTGTGCATGCGTATATACGCATATATTGAAGCACTGTGATACGAATAATTAAAATCGACAGACAGCACGAACTTATTTCCATGACTTAAATGTTCTTGATAATACCGATGTGCAAATGTGTATATATGCATAAGTATATACATGACTACTTATTCTATGCACGATGAGGCTATTCAGGTTGATGACATTTGGAATATAAGGTAATAAATTACAGTTCGACTGTTATATAGATACATGTCTAGATACTCATTACTGTGAGCTTCTGTTTAGTATTCAACAATAATTTATTGACACACCAGTAACAAAATATCCAAATTATTACCTCAGCTAAGGAAAATATAAACAATATCTGGAACCCAAGAATGGCTTTGCATGAATAGAGTATTGTAGACACGTGTTTACAGAGGAACTTAATTTGCATTGAATTAGTCTGGCAAATCAAATGTCTATAATTATCCGTACATTGCTAATAGTAATTTCCAGAAACCACATTTAGGTTCGTTATTGAAGAGATTAGTTTGCATTGTTATTAGCGTTTTATATGACACATACATAAATACTCGTCTCAGTCTAATCCCGAAACAAAATGTCTGCTAATAATAGTATTAATCATTCTGGAAGTATGTAAAATTTTAAATCCAAACTACTATACGAATACGACCGACCTAACTATAGTGTAATCAAATTGTCAACGATTTTTAGCCACGTAGAACGTTGACGCATGATATGTGTATTGCAAAGTCCATACCCGTAGACAGCTTTAAAAAAAGAATTTGTATTATTATGCTGCTTGATTAACTTAAAAAAATTTAATCCTGTGAAAATGCAAAACGAGTTCCCAGAGGTGACGCATTTTAAAAGACGACATAAAACTGTTTTTCGCAAACATACAAAACGTATACCTACGGCTTAATCATAATGAATGAGTTTGAGTTTGGGGTAGTGGGAGAAAATGCACTTTGGAAATATTTAATGTACCTAGTACACGTAAAGTATCAATTACATTATCTTTAATTTCTTTTCCTGTAGAAGTTAGGCAATAATGACATATTCTATTCGTCCGTGTATAGATTATTGCATCATGGATAGTAGACATAAGAGACTGGTTTCGGACTGAACTTAGAACTTCGCAAGTACTTCAAAAAGTCCGGCCTCAAAATGTTTTTCTAATTTAGTCTGTAAAACGGTAACTCTATCTTACAATGGTTACTTTATTTTTTAAAGTCATCAAGGTATCCTTCATCCTGTTATATCTGTATACAAGAACGAAAAATGTGTACTCTAGGATTGTTGCATTACGATTTTCACTAAATTGGCCTTGAACTTGAAAAAAAAACATACGAATCAACCTGTGTAGGTCCATGACTGAATGCAAATGATTGGAGAAGAATTAATAAAGAGCACAAATATTTGTTTGGCATACACTTTTTCTAATTCTTGTCATAAATATGAAATCAGGGGTAGATAGAATTGGGAGAGCAACACTAGCAAATCTGATTTCTAATCTTTCGGTAAGTTCCTTGCGTGCTAGGGCAGTTACTTTTACAAGGTCCCACGGAAGAAATGAAAATTGATCCCAATAAGTTCTACTTGAGATTCCCTTTTCACAGCAATGAAGATGTTATAATGAGATAATTTAACATCAATAAATTTATTGTCGGTATATTTGTAAACTACAAATTGACTAGGTACAATATGCTTACAAAACTATATGGCACTAATTTTAACAATAATAGTAATATCAACATTGAAGTTTTAACACGTGCAATTTTCTTTCGTTCTCATTAAGGTAAAAAAATTGTTTAATTTAGAAGTTATATTAACCTATAATATGTACTTATATAAAGATTGTCTGCGAACATAGAGTACGTTTTAGTTATACAAAGCATTTGCTACCAAGAAAAATTTTACGTATTTTGGATTTGTAGTTTTCAAGCTTTTTTTTTAATTTTCGCTATTTTGATAATGGAGATTCCGCATAAATATATTCCCTGAACAAGGTTATAACCATTTACATAGTGTTGGAACAAAACTTTCTTGAAACTATATACTTCTTAGTCTTAGCTTGATCAGACTCATTTTCAATTCATATCTGTACTTGAGCTCGCCATCACAAATATTGTAGGTATACATAAAGATAGATTATTTTAAGATGAGTAGTAACGGAAGAAAATGAAGGGAAGGCAGGTACAAAATAGTATGAAATGACACCATAACATAAACATTAACAGTAATAGTAAGGTCGTTCCCACCCTAAATTATTCTTTTTAAGTTATGCCAGCGATAATGGAATTTAATTTTCAGTCGAATTTATATTATGGCGACGAACGCTGCTTTCTAATTCTTCATATGCGACTTCCTCTTCAGATTCAGACTCGTAACTACTATTATTATAACAGTTATCTTTGAATTCCTTTCCTATTGAGGGTAGGTTACTGATATTTTCTACACCCGTGTAGATAACTGCATCATAGATAGTCGGAAATACATGCCTACTTCCGACTTGGCTAAGAACCTCACAAGTTTTCATTACTTTCAGTACAGAATCCGTACAGCCAGTTATTAAAACCGTTATAATTTCATCAGCATATTTCTTCAAAAGCGCCTTAAGGGAAGTAGCTGCCTCTGGGTCCAGGGAACTCACGCTTGACAAGTCCAGGATGATCCACTGGGCCTATAGATGGAATAAATCAATATAAGCATGATGAATTCAGAATTAAAAACTAATATTTCCATACTACTTCTAGTATAATAATTATCATAAAAGTATACCTTATTATTCATATCCTCATTTGTCTCTCCAATGTTTATTGACGTGTTGTCGATGATATTTTCTTTTGAGCTTGTATTTACTATCGGCAATAGCTTAGGAAGTTTCTGTAATCAAATGAAGTTTATTTAATCAACAATTTATACTTTATTTATAAATTATTTAGACTTGTTCAAACAAATCTACGTTGTACTTAGTATGTTTACAATTTTACTTACCATTTTCCCCGTTGTGGGTTGATCAATTGGTACTAGCTTGAGGATCTGTGAGGTGAAATCTTCTACCGTCGCGAAATTGAGTGACCCTGTGCACTTTAGAATTCTTACTCCTGGTAATTCTTTCACCTGGTGAAAATAAATATCGTTAAATTACAGCGACTTTCATATATGTACACCTTAACTACATACTGACAATATTGTACACATTGTATATGCATGAAAGAACTAATGTGCATTTTTGTTTACATGAGAATTCGTATTAATATCCACATATATCTCAGTCTCTCCGTAAGCTCCCAGGACGATAATCTAAGACAATAAAAAGAATTTTATACAGTTAATCGGTATGGTTAAAGAGTAAAGAAGAGATGTGCAATAGACAATAGAATGTATCTTACCGTCGAGCGGTTAGATCTCCATAAGAGCGTCACAATTGACAACGCCACTCCAATTCCTAAACCGTACTCAATATCCAGCAAGACTGTTGACAAAAATGTAACTATCCAAATGGCTGCATTGAGTTTAGACACTTTCCAAGCTGATCGTAAATCCTTCACTTGTAGGAACATGCCCTTTAAGGCAACCACAATAATTGCTGATAGAACACACTGAAAAAAGAATTGAAAATACCGTCAGTTTATGAAATTCATTGGTTTAGCAATTTTGTTTAAAAAGTACTATAGGGCCTCAATTAAGGCTTATATAATAAATCCATTAATTTATGTTAATTAAAATAATTAACAAACTTACATTCGGAAGTGTTTCAAAAAAAGGGCCAATCCAAAGTAACACAAAGATCAGAATTCCACATGAAAATAAGCTAGCAAGTTGAGTACGGCCGCCGACCTAAAATATATCATAAAATTTAGATTTTGCATTTTTAAATTTTTGGTGTATTTACATACATGAGAGGGGTGTCGGGAAAAAAAATTATTATGTATTGAAGTTATACCTGCTCCTGTATGACACTTCTTGACAGTGAGGCCGAGATTGGACCGCAGCTGAAAAAACTTCCCACAATATTGCTGCCACCCTGTAAAAGAGTTTATTGATTATAACAAGAAGTACTTGTATCGTTGGATTTGAGCATCATTGTCATACAGCAATTAGTACAAAAATAACATATAGCAGTTCTAAATAAATAATTAATTATACGGACCTGTGCCAACAGCTCTTGATTAGCATCCACAGTATAATTATGCTTGCTTGCAAATATTTTGGCCATTGATACTGATATGGCGTAAGCAACAACGCAAATTATCAGCCCTTGTGGAAAGAGAATTTCCCCTACAATATGAAAGTTTGGTAGTTCTGGGAATGGCAACCTGTCAAATCAATGATTCAGTGAGCATGTTAATTTAGTTACAAAAAATTCTGCTTCGCTGAATTAAATTATGCATAATTATTATTTCTGTAAGTATACGTATTACACTAAACAATTTATAATGATATTATTATCATTTACCCAGTCGGTATATGATCGACAATCGCAATGTGATAAACCTCATGAAGATTGCAGTACAATCCGACCAGAGTTCCGATTATTATTGCAATAAGCTCGATAGGCAAAGGAAAAGGGATTTTCTTCGCCCAGAGCGGCTGTATAAAGTAAAAATTCACAATTTTTGCATGATTTTTTATACGTTCCAATAGTTTTATAGATAAATTAATTGGCATTAAATTTTTTTAAATCATCTTTAATTTACTGTACATATAAGCAAGTATAACAACTGACCTTCAGGAACTCATTGTAAAGACAGAGAACGGTAATAGTAATGACGGATATAATGACTGCTGCTACATTCGATTTTTGAATATTTTCTCCAACATCAATATAGGTCTGTTTTTAAAAGAGCAACAAGTTTATTAAAATGTATTATTGTTATTTTAATGAAATTATATTTAGTACGCGGGGGTATTAGTAGCATATATTTTCAACAGCATTAATTACCATTATTATCTTGAAGATACCACTCCGCTTGGCTATCGATAAGCCAAGTAAGCTTTTAACTTGCGACGTAAGCACATGGACAGCTGCGCCTGTTTTAATCAACAGTTATTAATCTATCAAAATCTTTTAAATCAAATATAGATTCACAAATCACAAGTATAAACTATTGTTATAGAGTCATTCTAATGATTATGACAATTTAAATTATAGTTATTACATTGTAATAATAGAATAGTAGTTGTATAATAATATTATTATCCTAAAGTACCTGTTGTAAATCCAGAGACTAACTCCGCATTCAATAGAAGACTTACTGCTCCCATTCTTAACACTCCCATGATAACCTAGAAGTACAGATATAATTACACATTTTGGATATGAAAATTTTTGTGTTTTAGTTGCTTATAGATAAGACAAGACATCAATAATAATATCAACATTATTGCACATGCAATAGCATCATCCATATAACTTCCGGTTACAAGCACTACAGCGGGTATAAAAGGTTTAGATGTAAACGGAAGATTATTATACATACTTGCCATATCCCAACAGCAAAGGAAATTGCTACTGTAATTTTCCAGATCGAATTTGCGGGATCATCGGGTTTTAACGGATCAGCATGGTCCTTCTGATAATCCAAGGCGGCTTTACCACTCATTAAGCATATCACAGCAAAGGTTCCTATACATAATATAAAATGAAATACATTCAGCCGACGTTGCATATTTTAAAGTAATAAAATAATAATAATTTTGGAAATTGCATAATCTTTGTTGCTTATCAGTGAGTTAATTTATAAATACAAATAATTATTAATTTGACGTTGGATTAACTTTATTGATAAGTTATTTAAACCATTTTTTCTAATTTGTACATTATTAGCATTTGTATAGGTATATGGAAATGGAAATATGAACTTGCGGCCGATAAGAAACTCACAGATCAAGTGAATTGTATAACATTGTAATAATGGGGCAATGATAGAAGTTTAATAGTACCTATGTACATTCATTAGAAAAAACTTACCCATTGACACATGCCGACTTGTTCCGAAAATAGCGTAAATGATGACAGGAAAAAATGCCATGTAGATACCGGCTATTGCTGGAAGTCCTCCGAGCATGGCATAAGCCATACCTTCATATAATAATAATATAATACATTAATCATATTTACTAAATACACCTGATGTAAACTTCACAAAGATTGAATGGAGCAGCAATACATTATGAACACATTAGATTTGACAATAATGCATGTAAATATTTGATCAAGATACTTTAAATACACAAAACTACATCCTATTGTTTGAACTTGAATCTCATGGTTCATATAATCATTACAAGTCACATGATAAAACAAATCAAATGTGTAAATACAATATCTTACCTTGAGGAATATTCAGCACAGCCACCACATGACCTATAATGCATAAAAGAACAACCGGCATTAATTTCAGGCAAAATGTGTTTTTATCGCGATTTCAAACAGAATATGTTCACAGTACATAAATCGTTTACTTGTTTTTCGTAGTATGGTTTTTAGATTTCGAGTATATGCATTTCCATTATTTTTATACATAAACATTTCATTTTCTATTTTCGATATATTCCAGATATTCTAGATTCCTTCCTGCCATCAGCTATTTATGTAATGTCAATTTCTGACTCGTGTGGCCTAAGTACTGATTATAATTACTGTGAGTGTCACAATTATGCACACATAAAACATGTGTGCAGACACTTGAACTTTGAGTAAAAAGTTTCCACTCACACTCCCAACGACGAGATCATTGCATGATGGCAAAGTGACAAATTAGTTAAATATAAACTTCTTGTCAAATTAACATATTAACTAATATTGGAACGAGAATATCTTATCGCTTGCAATATTATTGCAATTAGAATAATAAAGACCAGGAATTAAATTCAATTCAGTGATAAATTGTAATGTTAAGGGTAAAGGAGGATAAGTCAATTGAAAATTGTGCACGGAAATCTTTCATTATCAGTAAGTGGCAGATTTTTTATACGGCGAATCGTCATAGATATCTCAATATAATCAGCTTTAGCTTTTAGCACCCGCGCTTTATGTATGTGATGTGAAGTACTTATATCAAATCAACGCAATTAAAGACATAAAAGGGATTCATATGTAAGTGTAAAAAGTGCTTCTTCCCTCCAAATAGTGCGTAAGATTTTACTTACCAGCTACAAGATCGTAGGTAACGTTTCTCCATTCATAGTTCGGTAACCAAGAAAGTATAGGAACAAGCGACAGTAAAGTTTCCTTGGGCTTGCATTTTCTCTTCTTGAACCATTGCGAGCAGCTTCTAGTGTTTATTTCTTTAAGATCTTCTTTCCACGAAGTTGCCACACGCAGAGAGAGAAAGCATACATGGAAAGAAAGTTCACACATATAATATGCATAGATACCTTTTAGATCTATTTTATTCGTCAATGCTATAGTTATGTACATTTACTTCTAAATAAATATTTTTATATTATTTATACAGACATAATAACAAAACAATTTACTGAGTATCACAAGCCCCAATGTATTGAAATAACATTATGGCTATACTTATAGGAGCAAACGAATAAAACTTAAAACGGATATAGGAATAACGAATATAATTTCGAAATTTTGTTTACCATTATTACTGGAGAATTTGGGATCTATATCAGCTTGTGTCAGAACTGGTCGTTCGATGACGATTTTCTGATTTTCCGTCGTTCTGTAAAACGGGCCGGAATCGTTCAGGATTGCACCCATGATGGTCGGCTCAAGTTCAGGTTCAGGACTATCTACCAAACGTATTTGCTCCTGGTCTTCTAAATCACTCTCACTCCTCGCCACTGACAGAACCCTAATGAAACTGCATTGTAGTACAAACAGGTGTAATATATCTGGATACAGTAGGGACACACTGCCGATTATGGGGAAAGGTCTATTTATATAAGTATACAGTACGGTAGAAAAATGATCCCGTTGAGATAGCAATCAATGGAGTGACATGTTGTTGACGACAACCTTTCTAAAGCTACTTATATACTCAAATTTTGTAATAAATAAATTCTATTTGAATTTCAATCGTCTATAACAATTAAACGAGTAAACTGAATCTCAACAAAAATAGCAGTAAATAAACTACTTGTCCGTCCTTTGGACTTTTCCCATATTATTTCTCTCTAAACTCTGTATAGATAATGCTCGTCGTACTATAGAAGACACGTATCTAGCTTGATAGCTTCAGTTCAGTGTATAAACCATTAAATTACTATAGTATACGTTAATAGTATAATACCAAAGCACCAAACTGTACCCTAAAATAATAATGAATGCAAAACTTTATTGCGATCGGGAATAACCCGTACTACCTATACTTCTATCTCCTATGTACAATCTGTGTAAGCTGTGTACTGAATAATTTATTCCGTCGTCGATAAGCATTTCTGAGTCAGAGATTCTGACTGGACATGGAAGTCGCAAGAATTTGTCCTACTCAGCAAGAATCACCCTTTCAGATACCCATGTGTGGAATATTTTTGAGGTCACAGAGGAAATATTTACATACGTAAGACATTGTCGTAGGAGTTCCGTCATCATCCAAACTAAACTACTTGATTGTTTATTACGCTAATTTTTTATGAACAGTGGAGAAGACGTACGCACGAATACGTTAAATGGTGTACCTATTACCTATATACAGATATATGTATATGATTACTAATCTTGTATGTACATCCCCCATGTATAATATAGTCAGTATAACTGATTGGGAGTGATTTCCGTAGTTACTAAACAAATCTGAAGATTGTATTTTTTCTTTGTCTTCAATTCAATGGTAGCAATAAAATAACAACATACTTCTAGTATGTATTCTTGAGTATAGATACCATTTAAGGGAAATTGATTTTACATTACATATACATTCATAGCACATATGTTTGTAACAATAAACTTGTTAAAAATACATGGGAAGTCTCCACTACAGGAAATGATGGTTACAAAAAGTTACAATTACAAACTAGGAATGTAATATAATAACAAGGTTACATACCTAGTATTTATTATGGTGGCTCAAATGAAAACGTTAAACAACTGTAAAGAGCAGCATACAGGAAATTTAAAACTTTTTTTTACAATTTAAGGTTTGGCTTTAGGTGGCTGTATGCTATTATTAATTATTCCTACGCAGCTTCACATTACAAATTAGAATTCATAAAATACACTATACTATAAGTACAATGCGTTGTGTATTATTTGCTCAATCAATTTTGTTGGCGGTTTAATGATTGATGGATGAGTGCATCGGTTTGATGAAACGCAAAAACATGTTTACTTTAACATTTGCCATCAAATAATCAGTCTTCACCTCAAGTGATGAAATCTCACACTATATAATTTATTGAACCAACCCAGGGGTAACCATTTGATACTAAAAAGTAATAATGTATAATAATGTTTTTTTTAATTTCATGTCCATATATTTATTATATTATGATCAGCATAGTATGCTCTAATTATGTTTTTAATTTTTTAAGATATAAATAGCCTCAAGAGCGTAAAAATCATGAGTGTTTACCTATATAATAGGGAATTGGGGGAGCCGCCTGGGTAATAAATAAGCTCAAAAACAATGTCCTAAATGCGAAAGATTCTGGTTACAAAATTTAAACAACTTAGGTGGCTCATCTCTATACTTTCCATATACTTACATAAACAATACTTGAAGCTTCTGATTTTTTTGGATTGAAAGAAATACTCATGTGTCATCCAAATTCCTTCGAATATCTGTATTCCGTATATTGTAAACAACACACGTAATGGCTAATAATTGATAAGCTGGAGCCTCAAGAGTTGCCTCACAACAACCTTACTTTTATCTACGTAACAGCAACAGCCACCAAATAAATCAATAATTTATTGTGTAATTACAGATTCAATTCTGTATTAGACATGTTTACTCAAACGACCAACACGATAATTTTGAAGAAGTACTAATAACAGGTAAACAAGGTAAATGTTCCGGAGCATATCCCAGATAAAATGATAATCAGACACACCCCCGATTCAATCATTCAATATAATCTTGTTTAAGCTCGTATAGTGAAAATATTCCATATATGGAATATTTTCACTATGCGCTTAAGCACACATCAGATCAGATGATTTTTGTTTTTGAGAAACGTCATAATTATATAGGATGACGCAAACTATGCACTCAATACCGCAAAGAATTCATTCGCAAATCCCTGCTCTATAATAATCAGTATAAGTGCAAGGATTAAGTATAATTTACAGGATGTTTTTGTTGTTGTTACCGTTTCTCTTATTACAGTCATTTTCATCTCGTACATCTGTAAATCTGTGTATACTTATAGATGAACAAAACAGTAAAATAATGCAGCCACGTGTGTGGAGGCATACGCAGAATTTCTTGCGGTTATGGTCATTAAATTACACATTATCAATTTAGAATGTACACGAGCTCACATAACAATGCCATTAACCACCCACATGTCATACAATATTAAGCACAAGGAAATTGTTGTCTTCATGAAAGTCAGAATATACTTATATACTTCCAATTTCACTTGCCATTAATAATCAGTAATAATAAGTTAAAACTGCAAGGTTCTAAACCGATCCGGCATACCTATATATATCTGTTTACACATCTGCTGACTTTTAATATCTGGTGAGGATCGGTTTGTCATTGTGTGGTTGTTAAAAGGCTGCACCAGGTGTCTGTTGGGGACTGTCAATAATTTTCAATATTATTGTCAACTTGTGCGGGGTACAATGACACCCACGGCACTGTTAAATCTGTCCCATCAATAACATCAACAAAAGCACATTTGCGGGAAAACAAAATTATTATTCAGGAAGGAAAGAGTATGCGGGATGAAAGATTGATACTTATTATAGCAATATATGGGAAATACTAAAAAATACTAATAATAATGAATGCACTAACAGCTTCATCGTCGTATGAAATTACTTCAGGTTGGATATGAAAGACTATACTTATAACATAGACTTTCATAAATTAAAAGTCTTAATTAAAAGGTTAAATTAGTGTGAAAGTGTACCTTAAAGTATGTTAAAATTAGTTTAAAAGCATACCTTAAAGTATGTTAAAGGATATAAATGCAGTAAAAATAGATAAAAAACAAGTTTACCTGTCACGGAGATACTTTCCACGATTCATTTCTGCGACTTCAGTACTTGCACCGTCAACTATGAAGATCAACTGGTATTGTCTTTAACAATGAGTGCACATGTAATAATTATGTATAACCAACAATCCCCCGTACAATAGTTATGGAGAATAAGTGGATTTCATTTTAATATTGTTTTAATGGGGGAAATGTGACACAGAGGTGCTATAGGGCCTTTCTTGGTATTATCAAATCAACCGCATAGTTCTTCTGTCCGGATAGAAGGCATGCCATGCAGCAGATATTTCGTAGAATTGTTATGATTTTATTACACTGTATGGCACTTTACAGCCTGTAGTTAATACTCTATCCGAAGAATTGTTTTCGTTGACTTTTAATAAGAAAATACTCTTTTCCTTGCACAGTCTAGGGATAAGATAACCGGTTTCAGGTAGATGACCTCAAGGTTAAGGTTGGACATTTTGACTTTTGTCTCTGATTGCCGTGGTTCATTCCAGAGGAAGTGCTGGAACTTACAGGATAAACATTAAGTAAATGCTTATGATGAATGTGTATCTGTATATTGGAGAGATTTTGTATTGACAGCCCCTGTGATGATAAAACCTTGTTGATTTGAAATAGTTTTAATTCTGAGCAATTTTACACCCTACTTGGACTCTAAGTAGAAATACGAATTGACGTCATGATTTCTGATAATTCATTAGTAAAAGAGATTGTGCTTAAGATATATGCGAGTGCTCGCAAAGTTTGGTACATCCTCAAGTTTTGTAGAACATAATGCCTACAAAAGAATTGCACACACACATGGTGTACGTTTCCTCGCATTTTAATTCATACGAGACCATGAGATCTATAGTAATCAAGCCGTTAGATAGATGAATCATGAAGCTATTTTTAGCGAAATGCGACCCCAAAATATCTAATTATTACTTAATTTTTGTACAATTCCATCTTCCCTCTCATTTGACGTAATACTTGAACCTGATAGCTTAACCTCATCAGACTACTTAAATTACATTTCTGTTTATAGATTGCAGGGAAACGTACATGAAAAGTACGCATAAAAAGAGTAGCTACAGAGTTAAAAGTACAAAGTGTACATATAAGAAGCTTGATGAAACATCATTGAGGGTCTCGACTGATCATGACCTCAACTGCAAACAAAAAATTTAGTAATAAATTTAGGAACTTGTACTATTGTATGTATTGATATGTATACATAAGGTTCAAATTGGGTCATGATACAACTTATTGGGGCTGTCATTCAAGCATATCAAGTACCTATACAATTTGCGTCTACATAGTTTACAAATGTAACACATCTGTATACATAGCAATGCATTTGTAACCAGAAATAACCAGAATAATCCACTTTTACTGGATTTTCATTACCATCTACAAAACTAGCCAGACCTGCTCACTGTATTATTGTACCCCAACGGAGCTTTATTGTGCTTGATAATGTGTTGCTAAGGTATACTTAATTCCATGCTGTGTACACATTTATAATCTAAATACGAAAATACCTATATACATACCTATGTATACATGAGCCTTGTTAAGCTTCAACATTGCATTTTCTCAGAAAGAAGAACATATTTTTGTTGCTGCTACTACTATTTTCTAATAAGCTTATCTATACTTATACAGTTGTAATGCCTACCATTGCCTATACATACACAAATGTTTATCTAATTGCAAGTGCACACGTCATTCATGCTTTTAACTGTACTGTATGTACGTATGATCTTTATTATACTTGACAAGCAAATGATTGACAGTAATAATTAAGTTATGAATTATTTGGACTAATGTTCTGGTAGGAAGTACAAACTACAACATATAGTTTTATATGTATAGGTAGTTAATAATTACATATATATCGATGACACTTTGAAGGAAAATGATTGCTTAAGTTTCCAATGAATAAGTATACACAGCTCAAACAACTCGCAAATAGTTCACCAATTTCTAGCTCACAAATAGTTGTGTATTTATCAAAATTCATCTGGCAATTAAACGAATGACGTCTTTGTAATAAAAAAACTTTTTGAGTAAAACTGTACGGATGAATCTGTCATAAAATACATACTTAATACAGTTTATAGAATAAATTCACCACTCTCACTGCATGCTTAATAAATGCACAAGTATACTCTCACTGATTACCCCAGTCCGGTTTAAAAACAAATTACACATGTTGATGTATTGATAGACTGGTTATTGACATACTTTTTGATCTTAATATTATAAGTATACATGATTGTTACTTTCAATACGAAACTATAATTTGAAGCAAAAGCTATCTATAATCTAAGATCTTCTATTGGTAACAAAATTGTCCAATGTGTTTCTGTACTGTGCAGCGATAAACAACTATTCTTGTATAGCTATGAAAAACTACTGAATATGTAGTATACCTTTTGAATTTAACATTTTTCCATGAGGTAGGTAAAAACAAAATAATTGCACGCCTACTTTTATCAATAAAAGGTTGACCACATGCTAGTTTGTCTACATGTCCTGACATTTTATTTAGAAAATCCCGTATATTGCTTATACAAGTAAGTACGTGTATAGAGGTTGCATGTAAAATAATATGCGCTGCATAAAATCAAAAAATATTTTAATTCATTCTAGTTCACAACGAGAAATACGTATAGAGACTATAGCGACTTTCAACCTTTTATTGCGTAAGAAATTGTAATTTAGTAACGAAATAGCATGTGGGATTTCCCTTGCAAAAATATCCATATGCAAAAGCTACTGTCATTATCCATTCCTGAGGAAATCATTTTTCTTCTGGCACTGACGATTTGCAATTACAGCTACATAGCCATAGCTATTATTCCAACTTTCCAACTACCGCAATAACCTCTTTGACCATGCCCCTTCCGCCAAGATAAAAACATTGCCATTTGTCAAAACCGCGTTAATTAGTTTAAGATATTGTCGTAAAGTTAAGAGGAAGAAGAAGAAAAATAATCAAAACATTTATTTCATCTTAGGGGTCGAAATAAATATTTTGAAAAAGTAACAAGTAACAACCAAAGTATAAATGTCATTGAACGTCCATATAATAATTAATTTGTACTATACTTGTATTATACTTTTACTATGACTTGTATTATACTTGTACTGTTGTACTATGACTTGTATTATACTTGTACTGTTGTACTATGACTTGTATTAAACTTGTAATATAAGTATACTACACTTATATAGATGTTATAGTATTTGACAGAGGGATCAGAAGATCTGAGTTAATTTTTTCTGTGCCCAAACTGAGATTAGAAATTGTTGGGGGGGGGATCATTTGGGGAGGTCCGAGTCGGTTTTTGCATCTCTGAAAATTCCAGGGGAGTGGCCAGGGGGTCTGAAGTTGGTTTTGGCGGTTATTTCCTGTGCCTTCGTTTGTCGATCGATTTTGATGAAATTTGGCATCGACACTCATAAAAATAAGCTACATAAGTTCGTATTTTTAGATGTTCGAAATTTCGGGTTTTAACCGATTTTTCGGTTTCAATTGAACGAAGTACAATCTGGCACGTGCAAATCAATGTTATTAAGTAAAATCATTCTGAGGTAATTTTAAAACCGCCCCGATATAATTTCCATTGAAACTGACCCTGTTTTGGCGGGTATAATCAGGGGAAAGTTGGTAAAATCGGAGTTTTCGTTGTACCCATCTCAAATATTATTAATTGGGCTATGAAATCACGCGGGTTTTTGAATAAATAAAACCTTATTGCACAAATTTACACCCATTGGAACCTGTCTGTGTAGTCATTCTCATTTTCGGATCAACACCGAAGGAGTAGTTCATGCCACAAGACAGTAACACGGAAAGAGGAAATCTATAATCAGTAATTTCAGACTTTTTCGGAGAGCCCAGAACCGTACCATTTTAGATAAACCCGAAAATAGCTAAAACTAATAG